>JAOTRH010441129.1:0-32880 GCA_034768845.1 Heliamphora exappendiculata
ACGACCATTGGCCACCCGACATTGGCACCATCGCCTCCATCATAGCTAATAGCACAGCCACAGTAAATTGGTTTACGTTTTTGTTGTAACTCAATTTAGTTCTTATGAAGTAAAATATTTTATTGAAAAAATATTTTACGTTGATTTTATCAAACCAAACACTAAAAACTAGATTAAATATTTTATTATAAAATATTTTACGTCCAAACAAACGAAACCTAAATACTTAAAAGAACTTAAAGAATTTCTCAAAGAATTATGAAATTAATTCTTAGTACTCGTTATCAAAACGCATGTGAAATACTTTTTAATATTCAACTAACATTAACAACTAAAATAGTATCTCTTCTCAAAACTAGTGCAACCAATTAGTGCACCTCAAAAAGGTTGCATAATTTTCTTTTTAAGAAAAACGCTGCTTGCACAGATTTTTCTCACAGAACCGAACACATATGATGAGTTGGCTGTCCAACTCAGCACGTGGGCCCCCCAATTAAGCAGTTTAAGTTAGTTTTGGTCTTTTAAAACTATACAAACAGTGCATATCGGGGGGAAGTGGCGAAAAACTTCTTCTCTTTTTTTCTCCCTGCTCGCTCATTTCTCTACAAATGCTCTTAATCATATTCTCGTCCGAGCACTCGCAATGAGAAGATTTCGGGATAGATAAACATGGATTTTGGGCTTTGGGGTTTGGCAGTGGATCCAAGTGTTGGATTCTTAGAAGGAAAACTCTACTTGCACGAAAGAGCAAACATATGGAAATTTAATTTACTTAAGGTTAATATTTTTGTAAATAAAGCGTGTTTAGTAAACACGTTTTCAGTTTAGTGGAGAAAATGTGTTTGATAAACACGTTTTTATTGTTAAAATATTTTTGTAAATAAAGCGTTTTTAGTAAACACGTTTTCAATTTAAGTTAAAAATTTCACTAAAAATGTTTTTACGAAACACGATTTATAGGTTTTGCTTAGAAAACGTTGTTAGTAAACACGTTTTCGAGTTTATAAGTAAAGCGTGGCTGCTAAAAAAGCTTTTAGTTTAAATTATATATTTTAATTAAAAGCGTTATTAGCAAACACGCTTTTAGGTTAACACTAAAACGACGTCGTTTTACTTTACACGCTTCTAACGTTACATCTTAGATGGTTGAAACTTGTTTTTGACTCTTTTACCAAAATACGTATATTTCTTAACTTAATTAACAGATTAGGGATTTTAAAACTTAATTCTCATTCTACGTAAAAGCGTCTTTAGACATGCTTTACGTACAAACGTTTTCAACAAATGTTTTAGTTTCGAAAAAATAATATTTAAACGTAAAGCGTGTTTTCTAAACACGCTTAATGCCCTAGTACATAAAGCGTTCTTACAAAACACGCTTTTATACTTTTGTACATAAAGAATGCTTATGAAACACGCTTTTATACTTTCATATATAAAACGTGATTGTCAAGAACGCTTTAATCTTTTAACGCATAAACACGCTTTAGTCTTTTAAGTTAACACAGAAAACGTGTTTAGTAAACACGTTTTTTTATTTTATATATATATATATATATATCCTGTTCACCAAACCTGTATTTAATGTTCAAGGCTTTTTAAAAAAAACCCTCCTCCTTCTCCGTTTAAGACTTCTTAAAAAAACCCTTCTTCTCTAGAAGTCTTCTCAACACTCTCGCAACTCTTCTTCTCTCCTCCCTCTCAGACGCGACGAACCCTTGTTCTCCAGGCGCGACAACTCAATGATCTTCTTCTCCAGTCCTCTCGATCTCTCGTCTCGGCTTCAGACCAGTTATTTGCCTAAACTTTCTTGCTGGGGTTAATTAGAGCATCGACCGCAGAATAATTTCTTGTTATACTTTTTAAATTTTTACAAATAACTGTACACATATATGTGTCACACTTGTCGAAGGTGCTGGAATTGTTTTTTTTTAGTTCAGACTAGTGATCAAATTGTTTTGGGAGTGCCTTTAGGCACGAGTCATCCCTTAGTATGAAACAAGTTTGAACAACACCATAACAGATATCAGGCATGAAGTTCAATAACTAACTCAAGAGTGTAACAACACATTTGGCTTTTCTTGAACGAATTTGATAATCAACTGGTACTTCTTCTTCACTGTCTCCTTCCTATTGTTCTAATTCGTTGATCAATTTGTATGACCATCGAGAAACTTTTTTAATGATTTCTTTTATTCTAATAGAAATCGTTTTTTATCATAAGGATCAGTTATAATTGCATTGAATAAAATTTTTAAAAATTGAGTTTCATTTTCTGAATCCATTCTTACAAGTTCTTGTTTTGAAAATAAAGAGGGTTCTTTCAAATTGAAATTGGATTTTGATTCTCTATCAAAATTGACTGATTAAAGTCACGAAGTGACTAATTTTTGTTGATAATGGTTTTTTCTCAAATAAATCTATTTTTTGTTCAAATTCCTCATAATCAGTATCAGTAAGAAAGAGAGTTTGAATCTTATTTATTTCTATGAAATTTTCTATCAAAGTTTCATTTATGATTATTATGGTTTAACTTTTAAGACAGCTGGAGTAAAAATTTAACCTAGTTTGAACAACACCATAACAGAGATCAGGCAGGAAGTTCAATAACTAACTCAAGAGTGTGTAAATCTTATGATTTAACTTTTAAGACAGCTGGGGTAAAAATTGAACCTAAGAAGCAATCCACAAAAATGCCTGCCAGAAGAAGATACCATGTCAAAGAGTAAACGGTAACATAATTCACATATCACTTTGCTGAGATAAAGAGTAAATGAAGCAATTGATGTCTACCTTCATTAATTTATTCAAACCCCCATATGAATTCCAGCTTATAAATAGAAGAATGTATGCTAAAAGGCATTTAGCTCCATTTGAGATATAAAGTGTCGGTAACATGTAAATAAACTAAAAGATAGGACCAACATAAAAATCAATTAAAAGAAGGGCTAAATAAGCTCAAAAAAGGGGGAGGAAAAAGGGTTACCTAACATTAAGGTCACCACACCAAATAAGGCGCTTATCTGAATTTTGCAAAACAAATTCCATAATCCTTTTATCCCATATAGTTGCGAAGATAATCACATGGAGATAATTGCAACTATTATTAAAAGGATTAAATTGCATGACTAGACACATTAACGAGATAACATCATCTTCAACAGCTATCCACTTCAGCTTAGAAAATTGTGCAGAAAACTACCTGTGATGACATCAAGTATTTATTAACTTGCAAATATTAGCAAAATATTATTGTTAAATTGGAAGAATTTGAAGATCTTATGATGGGTTCTAATGTTTTCCATGTCGAACCCAATATATTTTTTGTTCTCATATTTTTTCGAAAGTAATGCTACCCTTTGTGGCAATGAGCTAATGTTACAGAATTGTTAAAAAAGTGAATTAGGTGACAGCATTTCTAAGATGAAAATTGTGGGGCACATTTAGTTGAATAATGAAATTATTAAAGTGGTCAAAAATGATTGTGAAATAACATGATCAAAATGACGTGTGCTATAAAGTTATGTATTTCCGTTAAAAATGTTCCTAATCATTTTATTGTTTCAAGGTATGCAATGAATTATAGCATGATTCAAATTAGGTAATTTCATATGTGATATAAATATGAAAATTGTAATTGAAATCCTTGGATACTATTCAAAATGATATTGCTCAATATGAAACTCTCGTGCCTTGGTTTATCCAAGATGATATATGATGCCTCGAAAAATTTTGAGATGAACTGTCAAGTTCATTGCCTAGATCTTCCTCTCTCCAACCTTCGATGTTCCTTAAATTAATTAAAGTTTTTCTTTAGATTTTAGTTGGTTTGTTTCTCTACATTTAATTTTACTACATAACTGCTCCATCTGGAGAGGCAAAAAGGAAAAAAGAATCTTAAACCGTGAGAGCATGGACTGAGGCAAAGATATAGACATGAATACATATATTTTCATATAGAGACAACACAATTACATTTTCACACAAGCGGCTATTCTGCCAACTGGAACAACAAGCAAATTAGAAAATACGGATACTAGAAAAAGTTCAATAAAAGGCATACATGTAGAACATGGAAATAATTTATTTTAGACGGAGCTACAAATCGTAGAAATATTTTTCATTCCTCATCGGAGAAGTAGGAGTCAGATAGATATTGCTCGTTGGAAATAACATTTTAACGCTCTTCGTTTGTCAATGGTCTGTTGCTTGCAATCGCTATTTCTATTGCTAGTTAAAGCATGAAGTATCGACATCTTCGCATCAACATTCTGTTGTTTTCTCTTCGTATCTTTCGAACTGCTATTTCATAGTCATCCTTGTTACGTCTTGGCATTGTCAATAAATGACGGCGAGGGACTAGTCCTCCTAGGTTACGCAGATCATTAACCAACCCATTTTGCTCTCCAACCCTAAACTTCAACTCTTGTCGAAGACCAACGTAATAATCTTTAGGACTAGAGTATTTTTCTGTCCAATAGTCGTCGTGGAACATAGGTAGTAACCACTTTTCATTACGATTGCGGCTACTCCCATCGACATCGCGATCGGAGGCCATTGTGAGAGAATGAGATTGGAAACAAAAATAGAATCCAGTGGCGACTACGCAGATGCACACTCATGGTTAGCCATGTATTTATACTTACAATGTTCAACTTCGATACAGGAAGTTCATTATAGTGTTTGCACATAGGCAAGCTTTGTCGTACTGTCGGTGATGAGATAAATCAATGACTTGGTCGGCATGGCTTTATAACTAGTGGTACTAACTGCCTGTAAGGTTATCAATGACTTGTCATACTGTCTCAGACAAATCAATAACTTGTTGTACTGTCTCATAAAGAAGCCCACCCCTCATTTCAAACTAAATAGTCCAAGCATTTAGCAGACATGAAAAAAGCCCTTCCCTCAAAAAGGTTATCAACAAATAGCCATTTATTATTCAGGCTCCCACTTCTTTTCTTTTCTTACAAGGAAAGAATATTCCCCAGTAATTAAGAATTGATGGAAGGATCTTCCTCTTTTTCTTCATTGATGTCTTCGGGAGCTCCCATTTGGTCTCACTACCCTTCATCCTACGTGTACAGATATTATTACCATGCTAAAGATAATTACAGGAATACCTTTGTCGTTATAAAATAAAAGACACAATAAAATAATAAAATAAACACTGAGAAATAAACACTTAGAAAAGTAAAAACATTTTCATGGTTTTCTATGTAGGACTCGCCATGGATGCTGAGATCCCTGTTGAGGTGCCTGTCCAGAGGGCCCGCCTATTGGAGCTTCCACATCAAGCAGATTTGTTGTGGGAGCAGGAGGTATATACTTAGTTATTGTACTTACTCTTATTGATACAAACTTTAATTATGTTAGCGAGGAAATTTTATTTTCTCTCATACGCACATTTCTTCAAGCAAGACACATCCTCCTTGACTTGTCGCCGTGAGGATAGTTGGTTCTGGGACCTGCCCATTGATCCCCGTGTACTGCAACAGCTGGATCATGCAAGCTTTTATGGGGTGTCCCGTAGTGGCTTCATACGTCTAGACCACTGCTTGATCACTACCCTAGTCAAGTGGTGGAGGCAGGAGACCCACACATTCCACCTGCTGGTGGGAGAGTGCACCATCACGCTCTAGGATGTCTCAGTCCCACTTGGATTGCGCGTTGATGGTGCACCTGTCATCAACCATGATCGGACGCGCAGCACCACTGAGTGGTAGCAGATGTGCTTTGAGCTACTCGGGGTCGCTCCAGCAGTTGAGGACTTTGAGACTGCCGGCCAACTTAGATCCTCGTGGTTTCAGGAGCACTTCACTTGCGCCATTCCTGAGGACGTCGCTGCGGATGTTATTGCCCAGCGTGCACGAGCTTACATTTTGCGTCTTATCGGGGGCTTCTTAATGCCAGATAAGTCACATAATCTAATTAGGCTCATGTACTTGCTGCTCCTGCGTCTCCTGGGCGAGGTATACCAATACAGCTGGGGTGCAGCTACATTAGCATACCTCTACCATCAACTGTGTCGGGCTACACACCCAGGCGCACAAGAGATCGCAGGCGCGCTTGTTTTACTCCAGGTATGTTCCTTCATTTTCAAGTGCATTAATTTAGGCTCAATAGTCGTCATTGGATTTTCGTAACTAAATGTGGTTCTTTGCATTGTGGCTACTATCATTTGTTCCATTTTCATATATGGGCATCGGAGAGATTTCCACGGCTCGCGCCTCGTTGGAGAGCTGATATTGGCCCGGGCCAGGCCACCATCCAGCATGGGGATTGGGTTCTCCCTGCTGGTCCATGGGGTTCTCGATAGCGAGTCAGTTTCGCCGTGGACCAGGTCCCCACCTATGTGGTCACAATATACGGCGATCAGTTCGATCGCCTAGCATCAAACGAGGTATTACTTACGTTCCCATCGGTTCAAATTCTGTTTCCCTATACATACATTTGATTCACATATGTTACAGATGGTGTTCTCATTATTTTCCAGTTTGCATGGATGCACTACGGCCCGGCGGATGAGATTATCGCTACACTGCCTGATTACTGCCGACTAGGCATGGACATTTGGATGACACAGATGCAACTCATTTGCTATGACGTGGTCGAGTGGCATTTACTCGATCGCGTCCTGCGCCAGTTTGGACACCTTTCGGCCATCCCTGCTCACCCGGATACAGAGCGGCAGCAGCATGTTATGGACCAACAGGGACGGATGGACACAAACTAGGCGCGGCTGCACGAGATCCACACGACTGGATGGGGGATGTAGAGAGATCGGTTGGTCTTCGCCCCTACGCCCCACGTGCCGATCGGATACCATGACCCATACATGTTGTGGTATCGTGGTGTTACCCGGTTGCTGCTGACGAATCCCAGTCACCGGGCGGCACCTGGATACCTTGGAGTGGGAGGGACCGTCGAGGAGTTAGTAGACACAATCTCTTGCACTTTTACACTTCTACCTATAGTAACCACTAGTACACTAACTATAATTTCTTATTTTGCAGACACGGTGTGTAGCTAGGATTACTGTGAGGCAAATACATGGCTCCGAGATCACAGCCCACGCGATGCAGCATATGCGGCGTTTGCTAGTTTTCGGGATTGATGCTACCTGTCATTGCTGACTGCGCATAGGGAGCACCGCCTTCCGCCACATGCCCCGTCGACAGCCTCGCAACCATCACCCGGTGCCCCATCCACAACTGGCCCATGTGGATTCACACCCACCACCACGCCTACAGTGGGCCTCCGGCTATAGTTCTCATCTCTGGCCCCTGGCCCTTCATCCAGCATTCCCTCCCGGTCCTCTGGCCCTAGCCGATTCTGCGATTTTCCAGACCTGACGCAGGGGTGACGAAGGATGAGGCTCCCCAGCAGCCGCATTTGCCAGTCTGTGCTCGTGGCAGAGGACGTGGGCATGGCAGAGGTAGAGCGCGTCGCGGTGTGGTGCCCGAGAAGTTTGCACCAGGTCCTAGCCAAACGACCCCCCAGTCCCAGCTCACGCAGGCGTTCACTGAGGACCAGTTCGACATAGCGCATTTGGTCCATGCCAATACATCTTCGCTACCTGCTGCTGCTATCGAACAGGCAGTCACTCATTTCGTAGCCACGCCAGGTACCGTAGAACTCCATATGCACACAGAGCAGTTGGACCAGCCGATGGCGTCCCAGCCGCCGGATGCACATATACCTACCCACATGCATACAGCCCCAGCACACATCCCACTGCCAGTACAGGAGGCACCCCGGGTGTTCCAGCGTAGGAGCAAGAGGCCCAGGGCACCTGCGCATGGATGCGGCACTTAGTCTCCAAGCTTATATTACATGTCATCCTATGGTGGCTGGGATGTGGCCACCCATGTACACATGCTTACTTATATTTTTCATTTTATGTAGTATATATCTTTTTGAAAATCCATGTGCTTATATGGTAACTTCAGAGTGCTGTAATTATTTGATGAAGAATGTAAATATGGCTTGGCTTGAATTAAGTTTAACAAACAAATTGAATCAAATGGCAAGACTAATACATATTTTCTTAGTCAGCTTCCTTTCTACTCTAAATATCAAAGTTTTCGTACGTAATTCCAGGTTTCTTACAGAAGAAAAGTACAAAGAAGAATGATTGGAGTAGACGATGGTTTGTTTTAAATTATTTATGCTTGAAAGGTTAGTACTTGGTATTGTTAAATACTTCTTTACCAATTATCGAAACTTATAACCTACTTGCATGATTCAGGATATGATGTAATGAAGACCGGCACATCTAGAGAAAGAACTCAGATGGATGGCCCAAGAAGTACGTGGATATGTTGAAGCTGTTCTGAAAGGCCTTGCAGCCAATGTCCCAAAGGTCAGTTTTACTTTATCGTGGATCAGGTAATTTATGTACATACCTCTAGGAAATTTCTCTTAGTTACTTTCATATCAGTTTTACTTGTGATAATAAGATACTATTTTTTAATGTTTAAGTAGGAAAATCATTATTTTCAAAATATTTTCTTATGTTCTCTTCTCGTGGCTTTTTGTTTGACAGCCAACTGATGAATGTGGTTGAATACAATTTGTCCAAATAGAAACACAAATCAAATTAGCACCTTTTACCCAAACTAAATCCATTAAATTTGTCCAGATAGAATGTTTTAAACAATTAGTGCTAGTAAGGGATTTTCATATGTTCTTCCAGTCAAACATTTGATCATTACATTGGAGTTGCATCGACGAATTTCAATATGTATGGTTGAGCTACTTTTATTGAAACTCATGTATTGAAGTTCTCCCTGTTTGTTAAACAGAAAAGTAACAATTATTTGCTACAATAGAGCAATTGAGATGAGACTCAATTGTCTTCACCTAGACAAAGAAATTTAGTGTATAAAAGATAAACCTTGTGAGAAAAGGATCACATGTAAGTCTGAAAATCTATACATTTATATACAGAGAGATATAATGCTCCAAATACTACTTTTTTGTCAGTAATTTCTCTCCCTTTTATGTACATTTTCCTTTAACTAGTGAAGAACTTGTCAAAATTCAATTGTACTTTAAAAAATGAGTCCACCCTTAAATCAACTTAGCACTTCTAGAATAGACAAAAGGAATAGGAAGTAACTAGGAACTTTATAGGATAAACTAAGCAAAAGTTCTGGGAAGATTCGTGATGAAAAAACTATTTAATACTTTTTCAGTTTGCTTTTCCTGTGTGGAAGAAAACAATTTCTAATTCGAGGCCTTTGAAGAAATTGGTTGCATGATCATGTTGCTTTACTGCATACATATCAGTTACATACCTACTGTTTACTTTTGTGTATTAGAATGCAATGATTTCATGCATAAAATTTGTTGGCTGTATCAGTTGTGAAATTGTACACGTATTATTTGCTAATGTCATTTACCCTGGAATTTGACTGTATTATTTGTGCACGTATTATTTTGTTGACTGTATCAGGTGTTCTCTGTGTTTAACTAGGGATTTTTGGATAGCATGTTGCAGATGAGATGTACAAATATGAGCGTCTGCCACAGTCGACTTTTTTGAACCAACAGCCTTACGTCAATGAGGAAACTGTAATTTATGTATTTAGTTCAATCGATGGATGTTTTGGGAAGAACACCCATGGAATGGATGTGGTTTTTGGAACTGTGATTTATTATATATATGTGAGCTGAAGGAAATAGACAAAAAGTAAAAATGTCTCATGATATTAAATTGTTGATTAGGAGCTTGTCGAATCCCTTTAAGATTCATGTTGCTTATTTGAGTTTGCTTTAGTGGATACATATCGTGTTACATACCTGATGTTTATCATGTTTGTATTAGAAGGCAATGGTTTCATGCAAATCTTTTGTTGACTGTTTCAGTTGTTGAATGTTGGGATTATTTAACATGTGATATTGAAACGGTTATACCGTGGGATAGTCGAAAAACAAAGGAAATCCTGTCGAAATTTTTAATGTTTGACACTTAGAAAAATGTATGAAATTACGAAAATGATGTGTGTGTGTGTGTGTGTGTGTATAAACTTGTTTGAATACCACCCATAAATTGATAAGTAAAAGAAGTTTCATTTCCTTTTAATTTCCTTTTCCTAACAAAATCCTAGATCTAAGAAGAAAGACATTAGTTTGTCAAACCCATAGCAAAGAATGAAATTCGAATCATGAAAGACATTACTTTCTCAATTCACCTTTTAAGCTACTTATTTTTTATCTTTACTCAAATGTTTTCACTTTTGATAATTGTATTTGCTTTTTTTTTTCATCCCAGCTACCTACGGCTACACTCAGTCACCCAGTCACTCATATTGGGGTAACGACAGGTACTGCGGAGTCATATGTCCAAGAAAGACAGTTGGACCAGCCGACGACGGCCCAGCCGATGGATACGGACATACCAGCGGAGACGCATACATCCCCACCACATCTACCACCGACATTACATATCATCCTATGGTGGTCAGGATGTGGCCACCTTTGTAAAGTGTGTTTACTATACTCCAGATTTTATGTAGTATGTATACTTTTGAAAATTTATAAGCTTGTCAATTGGAATTACCTTGATCGTCAAAATCATAATTTCGTTTATTATTTAATATTTAAGCATAGGTAGTATTCATTAACTTGATTTGATTTTTCTCATCTCGTGTAAATTTCAATGTGGAAAAACAGTATATGAATGTGGATGAAAAGATGGTGTTATATTTAACTAAATCTATTTGGATTTTAATCATGAGATCATTTTTTATCAGTTGCTTCCCCTTTGACTCTCAAGATCAGAGTAACTAAAACACATTTTTAATTGAAAATTAATTTTAACATAAAACGTGTTTATCAAACACATTTTTAATAAATAAAAACAAAATTTATACTGAAAACGTGTTTACTAAAAACGCTTTTCTTGAAAATTAAATTTAAAATAAAACGTGTTTATCAAACACGCTTTTAATAAAAATTAAATTTATACTGAAAGTGTGGTTAGCAAACATGCTTTCAATGAAAATTAATTTTAACATATAATAAAAACTAAATTTATACTGAAAGTGTGGTTAGCAAACACGCATTCCATGAAAATTAATCTTAACATAAAACGTGTTTATCAAACATGCTTTTAATAAAAATTAAATTTATACTGAAAACGTGGTTAGCAAACACGCTTTCCTTGAAAATTAATTTTAAGACAAAACGTGTTTATCAAACACGCTTTTAGTAAAAAAATAAAATTTATACTGAAAACGTGTTCACTAAACACACTTTCCTTAAAAATTAATTTTCATAAAAAACACTTTTAATAAAAATTAAATTTATACAGAAAATGTGGTTAGCAAACACGCTTTTCGTGAAAATTAATTTTAACATAAAATGTATTTATCAAACACGCTTTTAATAAAAAAAACAAAATTTATACTGAAAACGTGTTTAATAAACACGCTTTCCTTGAAAATTAATTTTAACAGAAAACATGTTTATCAAACACGGTTTTAATAAAAACTAAATTTATACTAAAAACGTGGTTAACAAACACGCTTTTAATTAAAAAAACTAAATTTATACTTAAAACGTAGTTAGCAAACACGCTTTATATATTAATTCAGAAAACATTTTGGCTAACCACGTCTTTATATTGTTATTTTTTTTATCAGAAAAGAAATTTTATATTCCACTGCCCAAACAGAAGGGAGGGGACGCAAAAAGAAAAAAAACTGCAACAAAAACTGTCACGCCCCAAAATCCGGGGTCACGTGAAAATCCACCAAACATCCGTTTTATATGAAAATATAGGTTTTCATACATTGAAATCCGCCTGTTGAAACCAATGGAGTACCCAACAAAATGTAACTCTTATATATAAAAGATATACAGTTCCAATATGCATACAGTAGATTGCCTTACGGCATACAAAACCTGCTTTCAGGAACAGGCATACCAAAAAGAAAAACTATAAAAGTCTTCCGCTACCGCAGGCACCACCAAAGCTACTCCTCATCCACAGTATCACTTGAAAATGGTTTTACAAAAAATTTCCACTCGTAAGCCAAAGCCTAATAGAAACAGATAATAAGCTGTAAAGAAGGAATATGCAATAATATGGTGAGAGCGAACTCAACCACAAAATCAAAACAGATTTTCCATCCAAAACCCTCAAGTTTTCCCCATCAGACTATACAATCTCCCAAAACGGTTTTATTAACATAAAATTCTGTTTTCATTCTTCAAACCATGTGATGCAAATATTGCAAATAACCAACCATAGTTAAGAAAAAATAGTAATCAAAATCATCGTTCGCTCACGGAATGTACCATCGTAAAAAGAAGAAGAATATGATCCTATGTACCGACTGCATCACAAGGGGATAGAGGTAACAACTCTAGATTCCTGCCCATTACCTAATCCTGAATTATTTCAGACCAACTAGGTAATGACAAGTTCTATACGGAGCACTACGGCGAATCACTTAATTTACAGGCGACAACCCGAGGGAACTAAGCACCCAACCGCCTCAATTTACGGGGACTAATCCGAAGGACCTGAGTACCTACGCTGCGCACATTTTCGGACTTACACCGAGAGCAACTCGTGCCAAATACACGTCATCCCGGTACATCTAGATAATCTTCTAAAATTCACTTTTTTATTAAAAACCCTTTCGATCTTTGTCTTTTGGGCTTGGATATTAGTGAGAGCTTGTAATCTATGTTCTTCAAGATCTTTAGACTCTATAGTCATTGCCTCATAAAATTGATCATTGGGCAAATGATCATGAAATGCTATCCTTCGTGATTGCACAATCACTTCCATAGGCAATACAGCAACATGACCATATACTAAATCAAATGGAGTAGTTTGTGTACTATCTCTTTTCGATGTTCGATAAGCCCATAAAACTTTTGATAATAACTCATGCCACTTTCGAGGGTTATCCTCAATGACTTTCGATAAAGTCATTTTTATTATTTTATTGGTAGCTTCGGCTTGCCTATTTGCTTGAGCATAGTATGTCATTGAGTTTATCATTTACATCACGTACTCTTGGGCAAATTCTTTGATATCATTTCCATTGAAAGATGTTCCTTGATCTACGGTTATTGACTGCGGTAATCTAAATCGATGAATTATATGCTCTTTTATAAACTGTGTAACACTCCTTTGTGTTACATTTTTCATATGAATGGCTCCAACCCACTTTCTTAAATAATTCGTGGCTACTAGAATAAAATCATGTTGCTGTGAGGATGGCGGATAAATTTGTCCCATCAGGTCCATTGCCCATCCTTGAAATAGTCAAGGTTTTATAATCGAATGTAACTATGAGGATGGCGGATGAACTCTTTGTATAGGTCCGTGCTTTTGACATTCTTGACATCCTTTAGCATAGGATATATAATCTTTTCTAATAGTTGGCCAATAATTTCTATATCTTCTAATTAACCATCTCATTTTTTCTCCCGCTTGGTGGACTCGACAAATTCCTTCATGAACCTCAACCATAACTTTCATGGCTTCAAACTGGCTAATACATAAAAGTAATAACCCATCTAAAGTCCTTTGAAACAAATCATCTTTGAGAAGTACATAATTCATTGACCTGAACCTTATGATTCTATCAATAGTGATCGAGGGATCTTATAAAAAAATATTTTATTTCACTTCTCCAATCATTTTCGATTGGTTCATTATGAGACTCATTATGAAAAATTTCTATAGGAGTCATCTTGTTTTGTAATGGCCATTCTCTTTTGCGTATTTTTATCAATCTCTCATCTTCTAATTTTGGTATTTTAACTCCAGAAGCTAACTGTGCTATTTCATTAGCATCATTATTTTGTAGTCTAAACACATTTTTGAATTGAACTTCTTTAAAGTTCATTGTTAACTCTTTTACTTTATTCAGATAGTCGTTCAAAATGTCATTATGACATTGATAATCACCAGTCACTTGTCGAATCACTAATTGTGAATCTCCAATAACTTTTAAATGAGTTATTTTGAATTCTAAATCTATTTCAAGTCCTATCATCAAAGCTTCATACTCTGCTTGGTTATTCGAAAAGACTTGCTCTTCATTCAATTGAAAAGCAAATTGATACCTTTTTTCATTAGGAGCCACAATAACCACACCTGCTCCTACTCCTTGATCGGTTTTTGATCCGTCGAACATGAGCTACCAACTTTGTATTGCCACGCAATTTAGCTCACAACAATCATCTTCAATTTTTTCTAATGACATATTTGGATGATCAGCTAAGAGATCAACCAATGCCTATCCCTTGACAGCCTTTTGAGATACATACACGAAGTTATACTCTATTAAGGACAAAACTCATCTCCCTTGTCTTCCTCTTAAAATAGGTTTAGCTAACATGTGCTTGATGATGTCTGTTTGTACAATGATGTGTACCGTTGAAGGCAATAAATAATGCCTTAACTTCATTGCAAAAAAATATAATGCCAAACATAACTTTTCAATAGATGTATATCTAACTTCGACATCATTTAACCTTCTACTTAAGTAATACATTGCTTGCTCATGGCCATATTCATTATTCTGTGCTAATAAACTTCTTATCGAATTGTCATTAGCATAGACATATAATTTTAAAGATTTACCTGGAATAGGAGGCATCAAAACAGGAGGCTTGATTAAACATTCTTTCAATCTTTCGAAAGATTCTTGATGTACCTTTTCCCATTTAAACTCATCACCTTTTTTTTATCTTAAACAATGGAGAGAATGTCGTCATTTTTCCTGCTAGGTTTGCAATGAATCTTCTCAGAAAATTGACCTGTCCTAAAAACGTTGGAGTTCTTTCTTCCTCGATGGTGGCTTAGCTTCTATAATAGCTTTAGTTTTATTTTGTTCGACTTCTATTCCTTTTTTGTGTACTAAAAATCTCAAGAAATTGCCTACTGATACTCTAAAGGCACATTTTAGTGGATTCATTTCAAGTTGATGATATCTCATTTTGAATACCTGTCGAAGATAACCTAGATATTCTTCTTATTGATCAGATTTGATCTTAATATCGTCTATATATACTTCCATTATCTTTCCTATAAAGTCATAGAATATGGTATTCATTGCTCTTTGATATGTTGCCCTAATATTTTTTAGTCCGAAAGACATCACTATCCACTCATATGTGCCTAAAGCACCTAGACATCTAAAAGCTGTCTTGTATGTATCTTGTGGAGTAATAAAAATTTGATTTTATCCTGCATGCCCATCCATTAACAATAAAATTTCGTTATTGGCTACTGAATCGACTAATAAGTCAACTACTGGCATAGGATATTCATCTTTAGGACCTGCTGTATTGATATTCCTATTATCTATGCAAATTCTTAGTTTTTCATTCTTTTTCATTACTAGTACTATATTTGATAACGATTTAACATACTTGGTTGTTCTAATAAACTTATCTTTTAAGAGCCTTTTGATTTCTTCTTTCATTAAAAGAACAATTGAATTATTCATCCTTCGAAGAGACTGTTTATGAGGTAAAAAATTTAGTTTAATAGGTAATCTATGCTCTACAAGATTTCTATTTAAACTTGACATTTCTTCATAACTCCACGCAAAACAGTCTTTAAATTCATTTAACAAACTTACAAGCTTGTTTTTCATTACATGATTTAGATTTGAACTTACAAAATAGGTCTGGGATCTTCATTAGATCCTAAATTGACCTCTTCTAGCTTATCCTGCCCTTCTACATTTACATCATCTAATTTAACATGTGCAACAGTAAACTCTTTTATCATCAACCTTGTGTCGTCTTCTGAATCATCTTCATCTACGTATTCTAACCAGTTACATGAACAAATCACTTCCATCTTGCGTTCAAGAAAAAATATATAAAGTATTTCAAAAGTAGACTTTACTGACTTCACATCTTTTGTTAATTTGTTATCTGATTCTCAAAATCTCAGTACTTCTTTATTCATCAATAAGATTGATCTTTCTTGCAGGCCTTTTGATGATATTGGGCCTAGGAAAACTCTGACTTACTTCCTTCAAACCTTCCTTGACCAATTGAAAAATTTGTTCTCTCGACAAACTTGAAGTACCCACTATTTCGACGACCATCGAATCCCTTGCCTTATATAACAGAGCTTCAATATTGTGTACGTCGGCTTTAAATGGGTTTCGATCAACCCAACAAATTTTCATCTCTTTTTTACCTTCATCATCTTCTTATTTCAAGAAAATCAAAGCTTAGTGTAGGGAGAATGGAACACTTCCATTCGAATGTATCCAATCTCGACCTAGGAGTATGTTATAATTGGAGGATAAATCTACTACGAAGAATGTAGTGATCATCTTCCTTTTTCCAATGCTTACCGACAATGCTAGAACACCATGTGTAGATGAAGTTTCTCCAGCGAAATTGCTAACTGTAACTTTTGTGGTAATTAAATCTTCAAGCCTTCTCTCTAAAAACTCTAACATCCTCGATGGTAATATATTAACTACTGCTCTATTGTCTATAGGCACCTTGTCAACCATCTTTTCGTTCACTACTGCTGTCATGTACAAAGGCTTCAAATGCCTTACTAATGCCATTTCTGGAGTTTGCATCACTACTTGTGACTCCCCTGTTACATCTTTTCGAACCTTCAGAGAATATGACAAAAGCATTTTCGTCACATCTCTCTCTATCTTGACTGCTGCTTCTGAGTGATCTTCGACATCTCCGTCGAGACTAGCAGGCTAATTTGGTTTTGCTTGAAACTTCTTTGGTAAAATAAGCATCATACTACAGTCCATGTTTGGCGTAACTGACCCAAACTGAATTGCTTCTAATCTCTTTCCAAAGTCACCTGAATCTGATCCATTCGAACTTTGATCTTTATCTTGATTCTTAACTGCATCATCTTCCATGTCCAATACCTTACTTGACTCATCTTCTGACATGAGTAATCTCTTAATTCTTCTAGTTTCCTTGCTAAGGTAGCCTTCAAAGTTGACTTTTGCCCACAATCTGTTCATCTGGTTGGCTTCTATCTTCTTGCTTAGTTGATTTCAGTCTTTCTCTTGTTCACACCATGTTTGGTGCATTTCGACGAGGAAAAGGTGGGCTTTTGGGGTAATTCAGATGCATATCTGGAAACGCTTTAGTAGAAACTTTCGTTATAGTCTACGCTTTTGAGATATAGTAGCCGGTACATACCATCCTTCCAGAGAAGGAAACTGAGGATGTTTCATTCTATCTCATCGATCAACCGGGGAGACAGGAGGTCTCACCATCCTTCTTTGAGACCCATAAAAATGTCTTCCTTGTCGATCTTTGAAAGGTGGGTCCCTTCGAAACCCCTGCCATGGTGCTGGTGCAGCTTTATCATGTGGCTAATTAGTTGGCCACCTTCCATGGTGCTTCATGTCTTGAGTCACTGGTAAACATGGGATTACTAGGTTCCCATTCAGTAGAAACGGCCCATCATTTGATTCATACATCTCAACTTCACAAGAACCAAAAATACTAGGGTCTGGCCCGTCGTAGATTGACTTAGCTCCAACGTAAATCTATAAATCTCCTCCACCTATTGTGTTGAAACGCAACACTGCTTCTGAGAAGCAGGTTTTCATCTCCTTCTCTGCTATTTCTATTTCGGCTTCTTGGGCAGCTCTTTGACATCGAATACAAATAAACTTCTGACCTGCAACATCTTGCATCTTTGCCTTTCCTTTATCCATCTTGACAATTTCTTCTCGAGTAATGACACTTGGTAACTTCCTCACAATCTTTCCAAGGCCGGCTAAAATCATGTTGATATTGTGCATGTCAGGAAATGGATCACTATCAACTTCCATGATCACCTTTCCTTTAGCATATTGTAGCATTCCCTTTTGAATTAGATTCTGTATAGCATTTCAAAATGTTATGTAATTAGTAGTGGAATGTCTAACAAAGTTGTGCCATTTACAGTATTCTTTTCCCTTCCTTTCTCTTTCAGGTGGGATTGAATGATCGCTCGTTAAAGTGATGAACCTTTGCTTTACTAACTCATCGAACAGTTCATCTGCCTTAGATAAATCAAATGAATACTGTCGTAGAGTCGAAGGCTGGTTCCTTTTGTTCAATTGTGTAGAAGGTAGATTTAATAGTTTTTAAATTTTTTGCAAAGTATCACATACAATTGGAGTTTTTTCAATTACTTGCGCTACATCTATTTTTACATCTCCTTCGACCTCTTAATAATAGATCCCAAGAGAAGTTGATTTTCGATGTATTCCTCTCTTAATAAACCTTCATACCTAGTGGCTCTTGAGGCTAACTCGAATAAATCTTTTAACTCCATTCCTTTGAACTTTTTTCTTAGTTCGAGATCCAAACCATTATGGGCTAATCTTACTAATTCAGTTTCTGGTAAAACAATATGACACCTATTTTTCATTCTTTTGAATTTACTAAGAAATTGATCAGCAGTCTCTGTCGAATGTTATTTTAATTGGGCTAAATCTGCCATAGTCACTTTTGGTTCAGTTTGAAGGACTAAGCATGGAATTGATCTTCCATCTCTTGCCAATTTTGGACTAAATTGGCTCGTAGATTGATAAACTATGTAAATGCAACCTTAGTTAAGGAATGCGAAAATAATTTCATCTTAAGAAAATTATTATTTTCTACCTCCCCACATTGCAAAGTAAATCTACCTATGTGCTCAATGGTTGATTGATTTTTTTCTGCTGAAAACAAGGTGAATTCAGGAATTTTATAATTTCTTGGAAAACCCAAGTTATCTACCCAATATGGATAGGGCTTTCGAAACATGAGTCTTTCAGCCCTTCGACGGGCTGGTCCATAGAGATCTTGCATAATCTCTATGATTTGGTCTCTATTAACTATGAATTGTTGACCCATCAATGGGTTAACGCTCATGGATTGTTCGACCTGTGATGGAAAAGGTTGATCAACCCTAAAAGGATCCACGACTGGTGGATCAATAGGGGGTGTTAAATAGGTTTCTATCAAAGGTCTACCAACATTCAAAGGTCGATGAGCTCGTGGTCCTAACCCTTGAGGGTTTCTAAGCTCATAAACAGGATTATAACATGAGCCGTATCCTTGGGAAATTCTAGGTTCGTAGAGAGGATTATAACATATATGTTGCTAGGACCTACCATTGCTAGGACCTATCGATGGTCGTTGATTCTCCGCGTGAGCTCTTTCCAAAGGCATGCTAACACTTGCTACTTCATTAGATGTGGAGTTTGCAAATGTCGTAACTGCTTCAGTACCGATAATAACCTTCTTCATTGCCATCACAAATTCCTGCTCTTCCAAGTTTGGATTGTTGAATACTTCGATTATTTTTTGCCTCTCTTGTGCAGAAAGCCTTTTCAGGCTTTTTGACTGACTATTTTGACCATTTGCTTGGTCTGCTTCATTCATTTCATTCGCTCCATTGGTAACTTCTGTAGAAATTACACCTTCTTGCACTGCCTTGTCTTTGCGAATTTGAACCATATTCCTTTCTGACTTAGTGAGTGTCCCACCAGACGTACCAAAAAATTGTTAACCAAAATAACAAAAATGATTTCCTTCGAAAGAAAATTCTCTTCGAATATCAAGCGATTGCGTGCAAGGTCCTTTTGCCTTGTTTCAGGACTTCGCCAGAAAGTAATGATGATCAAAAATAATGTAATAAATGAATTTTATTACTTCGATGGGAATTACAATCGAACACTGGGGTTACAAACTAGGTACAATCTACTCCTATCAACTGTCAAAAGGAAATTACAAGAAAATAAAATAAAATACAAAAGATCAAAGAAAAAGATAGGCGGGTTGCCGATGTGTGTTAAAAGTCCCTTCATAGTGCCCATTCTTGGCATTTTATAGACTAATCTGTTAACCGTCTATAACTGCCTTTCATAACCGTCTTCATCATGGGCTATTTCTTGCTGATTTGAATAGTGGCTGACTCATTGTGGGTCCGCTCTGTTAGTGGGCAGTTATGATCTGTCCCCACGATCCAGTAACTGCTGGTGTTTGAAAACAAATGCCTTCAGTTATGACATATGTCCCTTTGCAGAGGTTGTGATTTGTGACACCTGTCTAACACCAATAATTGCTCCTTCGATTTCGATAAGAGAAGTAGTCCGTTCATATAGGCATCAACAAATAATTAAAACATTAATAAACCTTTCACTTGAGCCTTTATGCTTTTTACCATTGATGAGTTCTTATAATATTTACCGGCCATTTAATTCATGGCACATGCCATTCTTTATTCTTTTTACAAGCCTCAAAGGGTATTTGTAATATAAATAACTCATTTTACGTCATAGGCATATATTTTATTAATATTGACCTTCTATTCGATAGATCATTTATCCTTATCAAAAAAATTTGGGATAAATGTGGCGTGAACAATGGGTTGGCTCTTTTCTCTCATTCTTTTCTTTCCTCTCTCTCTCTCTCTAGAAAAGAGGTTGAGAGCTAGGGTTTGGTTTAGAGGGTTCCTGGGGCTCTCTTTGCTTCTCTTGGTGGCGATTCATTGCTTTCATTTCTGTGGACTATCCGTTGGAGGCTCGAGCTTGGCGTTGGAGGCTTTCTTCTCTCTTTCGGTTGGAGATTCTTGTGAATGGAGCTAGCTAAGGTGGTTCTCTTGGTGCAAAAGCTTCAAAAATGTATGATTTATGACTATCCTTGAATATCTATGTGATATGAGTTGTGATTTTGATTACATAAACATAAATGTATAAAAATTGTGGTTTTGAAACCCTAAGTTAGGGTTTGTTGTTAAAGGATGTTAAATCTTAGATTTATGGTTGGTTTAACATGGTTCTATCTTGTTGTTATTGTTGGATATAATCAGAATTGAAAAATAATGGGTTAGGGTTAGAATTTGAGATTAAAACTATGAAAATTGGGATTTTTGGGGCTAATGATGAAATTGATGAAATGATTAGACAAATGGGGGTTGTATTAACCTATTGCATATATATCTCAAATGAGTTTTATGATACGCGAGGGTGGTGGGTGTTGGTTGAGGGTTTTGTGTAAAATCGATAAATTGTGGATTTAAATTATATGAAATGTTAACTTGGGGTGTTGAGCCCTTATAATTGAATACATGAATTATGAGAATTATATGACAGTTGAACTTTGAATCATAATGGTGTTGGGTTGGCAAAAGGAACCGGGTGATTGTTGAACTCGTATTGGTTATTAAATGAAAATAATATAATTAAAGTACCGTGTGACCGAATTGAATGCTTAAGTTTGGGCACGAGTTGCTCTTCGGTGAAAGACCAAAAACCTGGGCAATGTAAGGTAGGCCTTTCTTTCTGGTTAATTCCCGTAAAAACGTGCTCTTGAGCTGCCCACGCATCAATGTTTTCAAGGAAAATAAAAAATGTGTGCTCTCCATGTCGGGTTATAGAATGGGTATTTATTTATTGACTCTTGAGTGACCTTGTAATAATAAATACACCTAGGTCTATAGGCGTCGTCCGGCTTTGGTACTTAATTAAATCAATGAATGAAATTGAGTTGGTAAAACCATTTGACATAATAAACATATTTAAGAACCAGGAAACCTTGATAATGGTTGTGGATTGGAAATGAAAGGTGATGAAATGAAATGGGGAGTGATGGTAACCGTACTGGGTTGGGATAATGGAACTGAAAGATTAACTATAGCGTGTGTTAATTTTTTTGGTAAGAAAAGAAAATCAGTTATGTGAAGGAAGATTTGCTAGAACAGTGAACTTGGTTTTGGGCTTAAACTTGTTATGCATTCACATAATCATCATCGCATATCATACATACATTCATCGTTAGTCCTTTTTCTATGAGCCTCGGCCCATGTTGTTTACAACATTTTAGGTGATAGCGGGAAGAAAGTAATGGGGTAGGGTGGATGGTCGCGGGACCCTTTTTTGAGTAGATTCACAGAATTACATATTCTTTGATAGCATCTTTTGAGAAATAAAAGTATAAATGTAATTCTTTATTTTAAGCACCTTGTTTGATATTTTTGGGTTAAAATACCCATGTTGTAAGGCCCAATAGATATATATTTATGATTCGTATACATGTGAGGGCGTTGAGTTCGTTGATATGTTGAATTTCTTAGTGTTTGAATCATGTATTATGATCTTGAAGTTTGATTCCGGGTTTTCGTGCTAAAAAGCGAGTTGTTTCATTCTCAAATGTATATTTTACTTTGTATTTTTGCCCATTTAAAATAATGTTATAAGGGTGAGGAAAATGGGTGCCATTTTAACACAGTCAAATTTTCAGGCTTTTGGGTAGTGAACTTTCGAGTACCTCACCGCTTGAGCGGTGAGGAGTCCGCTCGAGTGGACTCCGCTAAGTGGCTTTTTATCGAGCTTTGTTAAAAAATGAGGCTTTTACTAAATGTTTTGGGGGTATTCTTTTGGGGTCATAAATGGATTGTTTTTGGGATTTACATACAAAGGACATTGGCTCCTTGAGCATTTTCTTAAATCAGGTTCTTGCTTTCATTAAATCACTCGTGTTTTTATTATTACGGAATCAGGGCGTTATACCTCATCACTTCTTTCATTGTCGATCGCCATCTTTTTTTGGTGACCGTCGATGATTGTGTCTCGATGACCACCGATGATCATTTATTGGCAATTTTCGGTGATTATTTGTTAACGACTTTCTATTACACTCCGATGATTCTCCGAAGACTTTTTTAGTAGCCAACAAAATAGATAAATTTTACCGTTTGTTCTGTTATAGGCAAATTACCAAGATCATTAATTTTGTAAACAATTTTTCGAAAACAAAAACTGGATGGGCAATCGCCAAAACAAGCTCAAGATTAAAACTTTTAATGTCGAACGATCAAAATAAAACCCGTACAATCACAGTTAATTTAGATGAATACCTTTTTGGTTGATTCTCCAATTACGAATCTTGATTCCCGAGTTAAACCTCTGGTCAGACCTTCTATTATATTATCGATGCAATTTTCGAACGTAGTGTGAGCTACGATCCTTCGAGAACTTGGTCAATCATAGTCTTGAAGACGAGTTATGAATATAGTTCAACCTACCTGCAAATTTATAGGGCTACAGTAGGGACATATAGAGTAATTATGACAAATACTTCTAATGTAACACAGATACCCATCCAGCGATTTTCGTAAATTGCAAATCTTACAGCGATTTCTATAATTATGAAAACCTTACAGCGATTTCTGCAATTTTCATAAAAGACTAAATTACACTTCACACTACTAAAGAACTGTAACTGCACTATAAGTCATAATCTCAAGACCAGCTTACATTGAGCTCCTGTTGTTAAATGCTTAACTCATCGCCCCATGTTAAGATACCCGATACCTGCCAATTAAATCTAATTACTGATAATTTAATTTAATCGGCATCTTTAAAATTCGTTAAGCCCTTCCGCTTAACTTATTTGACTGTCAGATAATCAAATCTACCTACAAAGTTTGACATGATCAAAACTTATAAACTTTCTTAAAGGGGTATTGTCAATTCCGATCTATCAAGACGTAAATTTCGTCAATAATTAATATTCACCATATAATTAATACTGCTATCCAACTCATCGAAAATATAGACCCATATAAAATCGCACCCTTTAATAAATTAAAATAACGAATATTAAATATACGCAAATAATAACAATTTTAGGATTAAGAGTATAAGTACTCTCATAATAACTTTGGAATGTCAATTAATTTATATTGTAAGTATGAAATTAATTACTCAATATGTTTCGTTCAATACACACAAAGTGTACTAGCATAGAGAGTCGAAATAATAAACGACGCTATTATCTGTTCCTCGTAACCAAGACAGGCCTACTAAAACTCTGTACTACAGTCGCATCGATGGTATGTTCATTTTTATCTAAACTGTGAACAAATACTTATATTTTGCAAGAACCTATAATCTGGTCTTCTGTGTGCAAACCGTACTCTATACACCAGATCAAATATTGTACAGAATAAATAACATCCATGCATAACATTAAAGAAATGATATTACATATATTGTTCATTAACATTTTCATAAAATAAAAAATTAATTTTATTAAAATAAAATTAAATACTAAAATCAAATAAAATCATCGTTTTTAGTATACAACCCTAATAATTTCCCACTTATATTCAAAATCATACTGCCATACACCTGACTCTCATGCCCTATGCATGATTATAAAAAGTCTTACCCAGTAAACTCTTTATAAAAGGATCTACAAGATTATCTCCTGATGCAATCTTGATCACATCAATATCATCCATCTGTACAATTTCCCGTATCAGGTAATACTTATGCTCAATGTGTTTTCCTTTGTTGTGGACTCTTGGTTCTTTCAAGTTTGCAATCGCTCCACTATTATCACAATAAAGTGTAATAGCTGACTGAACTGAATGGACCACGTCTAGATCCAACAGGAAGTTCCTGAGCCAAACGGCTTTCTTGGTTGCTTCAGAAGCTGCCACATACTCGGCCTCTATGGTGGAATCAGTAATACAGGACTACGTGATACTTTTTCAACTAATAGCTCCACCTCCTAAAGTAAACACATATCCTGAGGTAGACTTATAGGAATCTTTATCTAATTAAAAATTCGAGTATGTGTACTAGACTTCCTGCTTAGTAAATCAATATATAATCCTTAGTTCTTTTCAAGTACTTAATTATATTCTTTGTCGCAATCCAATACTCCTGCCCTAGGTTAAACTAATATCTGCTAGCCATGCAAACGAAAAAACAGATATTGCGTCTAGTGAAAAGTATAGCATATATTAAGTTTTCTACTGCCGAAGCATAATGAATCGCCTTCATCTTTTCTATCTCATCGGGTGTCTTAAGATACTGATCCTTAGATAGAGTGATTCCATGCTTGAAAGAGAAAAGCCATTTCTTTGAGTCCTGCATGCTAAAACGAGCAAGGATATCATCGATATACTTTGCTTGTGATAAGCCCAACATCCTTTATTTTCGATCTCGCACAAGCTTGATCCCTAGGATGTGATTGGCTTCTCCCAAGTCCTTCATATTGAACTGTTCAAATATCCATATTTTTACCGTAGATAATGCCCTCACATCGTTTTCGATGAGCAAGATATCATCTACATAAAGTACTAGAAATATCACCACGCTTCTGTCACGCTTATTGTACACACATGACTTTATGGCTTGATAAGACTTTATGGCTTGATTAAATCGAGTATTTCAAGACCTTGATACCTACTTAAGTCCATAATGAATCTCTTAAGCTTGCACAACATGTGCTTCTGGCCCTATGCTATGAAACCGTCTGGTTGTACCATATAGATATACTTGTCAAGACTTTCGTTAAAGAAAGTTGTTTTGACATCCATTTGTTAAATTTCGTAATCAAAATGAACAGTAATAGATAAGAGAATTGGATAGACATAAGCATGACTACAAGCGAAAAAATTTCCTCATAATCGATTCTTTATTTCTGAGTGAACCCTTTTGTAACAAGCCTAGCTTTGAAGATTTTAACATTCTCGTCTTTTTCTCTCTTCTTCTTGTAGATCCACTTGCATTCAATATGTTTTATTTCTTCAGGTGGTTCTATAAGTTTTCAAACCTGATTGGAATAGATAGATCCATCTCTGAATTCATAGCCATTTGCCAAATATCTACATTTTTTTCCTAAAGTGCTTCATTGTAGTCACAGGGTTCGTTATCTAGTTCTGCTGAGATCTTGTCAAAAGACTCTCTCAAGAACATACACCGATCAGGTTGATGAATAACCCTCCCACTACGACAAGACACTACCTGTGTCTGTGTACCAGCAATAACACGTTGTGCAGAATCTGAACTCTGTGCATCAGCACCATATTCATGATTTGCACCAATCCCGATAATCCTCCCACTACGACGAGGTAATGAAATATCAGTGACTTGTGGCTCCTCTTCAGTTCTACTGTTATTTTCTCTCATTTCTTTCATAATAATTTTATTATTGGGCCTGTGGTTCATAATACAATCATCTTTCAAGAATCAAGCATTAGTGCTAACAATGACCTTCTAATTCTTAAGATTATAAAATAGACCACCCTTCGTTCCATTGGGTTATCCGACAAAGAAATAAATTTCTATGCTCGATTTCAACTTACCCACGTTTCCTTTCAGCACATGTACTGGACATCCCTAAATTCGAATATATTTTAAATTAGGCTTACGCCCGATTCACAATTCTGTAAGAGTAGAAGGTATTGACTTAGAAAGTACTAAGTTTAGAATGTAAGCCAATCTCTCTAATGCAAGTTTCCAAAATAAATCGGGTAAATCTGAATAACTCATTATGGGCCTTACTATCTTTATAATAGTCATATTCCTTATTTTTGTTACACCATTCTACTGTAGAGTGTTTGGTGCAGTCAACTAGGATATAATATCTTCCGATGACAAGTAGTCCCTAAACTCTACAAAGAGTTATTCTCCACCACGGTCGGATCGTAGTAATTTGATACTTTTACCCAGACACTTCTTTGCCTCCGCATCTGCCTTGAATTCTTTAAATTTTTTAAAGCATTCAGACTTACAATGCATCAGGTAAATGTATCCATACTTTAAGTAGTCATCAATAAAACTGACGAAATACTCAAAGCCACCTCTAGCCTGGATTGTCATAGGAACACACACATCAGAGTGAACTAGTTCCAGTGGTTCTTTGGCTCTATAGCCTTTGACCGAAAAGAGCATCTTAGTCATCTTACCTTCTAAGCAAGATTCACAGGCTAGAAGTGCCTACACTTCTAATGAACTCAAAGATCCATCTTCTACTAGTCTATTTATCCTTTTTAAATTAATATGACCCAAGCGTAAGTGCCAAAGAAATGTTTGGTTCATTAAAGAAGAAAATTTTCTCTTATTTGGTAAATTAAATGTGTTATTCAATTCAGTTAGTTGTAGTGTATGAGAGATAGAAGATACGACATACAGATCATTTACCAATGTACCAAAATAAATAAAATATTTATTTTTTTAACAACCATAGAGTCATTAAAATGAACAGAATATTTGTCCTTTATTAAACTAAAAATTGAAATTAAATTTATTCTAATCGAAGGTACATAAAAATAATCTTTTAGAAGTAAAATCCTATCTTTACTAAAAATACAAGTGACATCTCCTATTGCAACTGTTGTCACTCTTATATTATTGCCCATATATAGATATATTTTTTCATCACTGAGCTGCCTGATTTCTTGAAACCCCTACAAAAAATTGCCAATATAATTAGTAGCTCCCATATCTACACACCAGGTACCAGTAGATAACACGACTAAACATGTTTCAACCACCAGTGAATAGAAATTACCTAATTTGTTCTGCTTAATAAGAAAAATCGAACACTATTTTTTTCAATGCCTAAACTGGTTACAATGATAGCACTTGTCTTTTGGGATCTTCACACAAATTTTTTGTCCCTTAATTGCTTTTGGACCTGTGCCTCTCATTCTGAATTTTTTTCTTTTTTTTCGCCTTTTGGCTTATAGGAAGTACATTTTTCAGCCACATATACAGAACCTGACTTCCTAAGAATACCCTTGGCTACTTAAAGTTCTTTAAAAAATTCTGCCAATAAAAAGTTGAGCTTATTCACTGTATAATTCAGGCAAAATTGCTTAAAACTATCAGGCAGTGATTGGAGTATGATATTGACCTGGGCTTTTTCGTTAATTTCAGCTCCTAGGATCTCCAATTCATTCAGAAGACTGATCATCTTCAAAACATGATCCCTAACTAGGGTGCCTTCAACTATGTTTGTATTCATAAGAAATTTAATGGCCACTTGCCTAACAGCACGATTTTAATCCCCAAACATTTCTTTGAGATTCATAATCATAACATAGGCACTGGGTGTAGACTAATGCTGATGCTGCAAAATATTTAACATGGAAGCCAAAATATAACAGCGAGCCATCTGATCATCTTTCTGCCACTTCTGATGGGCCTGAATTTCCTATTCGGTCGCCACCTCATCAAGTATTAGTGGACAAATCTCAATTAATATAAACTTATAGTTCTTAGTAATTAATACAATGTCCAAATTTCTTTTTCAGCCTACATAGTTTGGTTCCGTTAGTTTATTTTCTTTGAGTATAGACGCGAGAGGATTGAAAGCCATTTTAATCCTGATAATTACATAATTAAAAATAACCGTTAATTATAATGAGTAAAATTCTGAAGTTATTTTTAATTTAGTTTCCTCTACCATTTTAAAAAAAATTCGCCAGCAGCCTAGTACTTTGTGAATAGCATACCTCGATTGTAGGACATCTACTATCTATCGTTTGTCCAGACATGCCAATTCTTTTTAATTTTACTATCTAGAAAACTGACCATGTCAAGTAAAATTAAATAACATACATAATTTTGGTCCAATAAATAATAGCAGTAACTCAGATGGATAGGAAATTATTTATTTGTAGTTAAATGTTAACAATCACCTAATCCCAAATCAATCGCTTCGCAATGAACTCTTCAGATGGAGAAATGATCCACACTAATAATTATCTGTAATTATCTCTAAAAACGATTTGTACTATCAATACTGTAATTAATCTATCCAATGGGAAGGAATGCCTTACTGCCAACACGTAAAATTAATTACATCACCTACAAATTGGTGATAGAGAATGCAAGATTTATTTGTAAATAAATTTTTTCTTCCACTTAGATTTTAAAGATATTTTTAAGGGTTATAAAAATTCGTTTAATTAAAATAAATTTATTAATTTTAAAAATCACACGATCTGAAAGAATCCAAAACTTCTTTTCGTGTACACGATTCCAAAGATTTTGATTTACCAAATCATCTTTTTGTGTTTTAATGCATAACAAATAAAATTCGAGAAATGCACAATTTTTTCTTTAACTTTACAGCTAAAGTAGTGATTAAAAGCATTCAATAATTTTATTTTACGTTACACATTTTTTGAAAATAATAATTTATTTAAATTAATTTTTTTTATTTAATTATTTTAAAATTTGAAATTAATTTCACGTTTTTTTTAAATATCCGATTTAATACAAAATGATTTTAAACGTGATATTTTGTAAAAAAATAAAATATCTAAAATTTTTCTATTTAATTAAAAAAACTTAATTTTATTTTTCTTTACAAAATATTTAATTAAAATCGAATTTTTCGAATTAATTAAATTAACCGAAATATGTAAAACAGATATACATCATCCACGCAGTATAAAAGAATATATGTGCAAGATATTTATATATTCCAATTTTATAATCAAATAGAAACTTTGATGAGTTTCAGTTTTCTATTTTAAAGATAAGCTACAATTATTCTATCATTTTTTGAATCAGTTTCTTACATCTCGATTGTATCAGGACTCTTAAGATTTCCAATGATATATAAATATATCACATCTCGATTAATACATATCAAAATTGACGAGCCAAAACAGCCCCAAAACCACCAGCACCATTTCAGGCAGCTTTTGCCGCCTCTCCCGAACTTTGTTCTCGATGCCGTTTTTTTCTGAAAAATAGATCTCAAAAAATACTATTTTTTTGTTAAAAAATCAGAAAAAACTACCTAAAAATAGCTTTCGATGACCGCCAAACATAGCAGCGCCGCTGCTCAGCACAACTGCCCCTATGCTGCCGCTCGTTTGGGCTTTTCCTATGGTCATTTTGGCTGCTGCTTTTCTTGAAAAATAGCACTGATATCCAATAACATATTGTTTTAAAGAACACCTTGAACATAGTCATAAACAAGCTCTTAAAATAACCCCGAAGGGCCGTCGCTGTTGCTGCCTGTTTGCCGCCCGTTAGGCGGTTATTTTCCCTCCAATTTTTTTTCAAATTTTAACCACTGTTTTTCAGCACTATATAATACAATTTTATGCCTAAGAAACTGCTCAAAAAATAGTCCCAAAATTGTCCCGAAAAATCATCAAAATCAACCCCGAACTGCCGTCAGTGGTGACTGTTTTTATTGATTTTTTCCAGCTGTTATGGAACTTATTTTACTATAATTTTTAATGCATAAAACCTATAGAAACCTACCAAAAAAATTTATTTTAAAACCATTGAAAAAATCACTAGGATTCGTGGCCTGAAACACCTGAAACCACCGCCGGTGCCACCGTCAGTTTTTCATGTTCTTGGATATTCAAACATATTATTATTTTTCTTTCTAATAAATCAGAAAAAAAAGTTAAAGAACATAAAAATTTTACATCGAAACCTAGGTTCCATAGGCTCACATTCGATTTAAAAAATTTAAACTATCATGATCAAGCCTCGTGATTAAAAAAAAATTAAATCATCATTCAAACAATTTAATCAAACATGAATATGACGATGATCATAAAATCAGAATTAAAATACCAGTAAAACAAAGTTAGCACAGTTCTAAATCTACCTGGCCCCTCGATAAATCGTAAACAAAAATCAAAACGGTTCTGATACCAATTGTTGGAGGCAAACTATCAAGATCATTGATTTTGTAAACGATTTTTCAAAAATAAAAAACTGGACGAACAATCGCCAAAACAGGCTCCAGATTAAAACTTTTGATGTCGAACAATCAAAATAAAACATGTGCTACTACAGTTAATTTAGATGAATACCTTTTTGGTTGATTCTCCAACTACGAATTTTGATTCCTGAGATAAATCTCTGGTCAGATTTTCTACTGTATTTTTTATGCGATTCCCGAACATAGTGCAGGCTATGATCCTTTGAGAACTTGTACTGATAGAATCTAATCAACCTAAACCTTGAAGACGAGTTATGAATATGGTTTAACCTACCCACCCACATATTTATATGGCTATAATAGAGACCCGTATAGTAATTATGATAAAGACTTCTAGTATAACATAGATACCCATCCAGTAGTTTTCCCAAATATGCAAACCTCATGGCGGTTCTATAATTATAAAAACTTTGCAACGGTTTTTACAATTTTCATAAAACACTAAATTACAGTTCACACCACTAAAGAACTGTAACTGTACTCTAAGCCATAATCTTAAGACCAACTTGCATTGAGCTCCTGTTATTAAATGCTTAACTCATTTTTCCACGTTATGATACCTGATACCCGCCAATTAAATTTAATTACTAACAATTTAATTTAATCGGCATTTTTTAAATTCTTTAAACTCTTCCGCTTAACTTATTTGACCGTTCGATAATCAAATCCACCTATAGAGTTTGACCCGATTAAAACTTATAAGTTTCTTTAAGGGAGTATTGTAAATCCTGATCTATCGAGACGTGAATTTCATCAATAATTAATATTCACCATATATTTAATACTGCTATCCAACTCATCGGGAATATAGATTCATATAAGATCGTACCATTTAATGAATCAAAACAACGAATATTAAATATATGCAAATAATTATTATTTCAGGATTAAGAGTATAAGCATTCTCATTATAACATTGGGGTGTGAATTAATTTATATAGTCAGTATAAAATTAATTACCCAAGTGTGTCCCGTTTAATATATACAAAGTGTACTTGCACAAAGAGTCAAAACAATAGACGACGTTATTATCTGTTCCCCATAACCAAGACATGTCTACTAAAACTCTGTACTACAGTCGTACCGATGGTATGTCTATTTCCTTATAAACTGTGAATAAATACTTATATTCTGTAAAAACTTATAATCTGATCTTCTGTGTACAAGGCATATTCTACACACCAGATCAAATATTGTACAGAATAAATGACATCCATGCATAATATTAAAAAAATAATATTGCATACATTACTCATAAAGATTCTCATAAAATAAAAAATTAATTTTTAAAAAATTAAATTAAATACTAAAACCAAATAAAACCACGATTTTCAATACACAATCCTAACATGTTTTACCACGGGCTACACAAAATAGATAAATTTTATAATTAATTATATTTGAACAATAAAATTTATTTTTATTCATAAAATTATACTATATTTACCGTCGTTAACCATTTGCCACCCCGATAGCAGAAAATATTAAGTATCCATTTTTTAAATTCAAATGATTAAAATTATATCTATTTTGAAACTTGCCAAAGGTGATCGCCGAAAAGGCATAAGAGGTGATCGCAAATAGTGAGCAAAGGTGATTAGAAGTGTTGAGTTTGAGGGATAAATATAAAGAATAGTATGAGTATTTTAGTTCAATTTGATCAATGAACATTAAGAGCTAAATTTTTTTCATTATACCAAATGTTATAGTATATCTTCATTACGGACATTATACCAAAATCCTAAAAAATAACAGATTTATTAAGAAACTAGCGATTGTGTCCACGAATTGTGAGTCGGTAATGAATTGTAGGAGGTTAAAATTTTATAATTTTTGAAAACTTTTTTAACCATTTTAAAAGAGAATACACAAAATAAAAATATTAAATTATTGTTAGGATTTTTAAAAAATAAAAAGTTATATTTTTTTATACAAAATTAGGTATTTCTTTATTATGATTTAATTCAATAAGAGATAAAATTATTTTAACAGAAAACAAGCTAATTGAATTGGAGCTGTGTCATATGCACAAACAACCAAATGAGTAACGAAACAGGCAGATGTAAGACAAAATTAAAACACTGACTAATCAGAATTTATTAACAATACCCATATCTGTTTTTGTTCAATGCAGTATCATTTTTCATAGAATTGCAGTCAGCAATCATTTGGTCATCACCTAATTCACCATCATCAGGGAATAAATATCCGAAGCGGGTTCCTTTATCAAACCGACCGTCGGTGACGCCACACCACAGCCCCCTTCTACTGGCTTCCCTTCCTGTTGATGTCAATGCACTCCGATGGATATCCTTCGTTCGTCCGTCTCAACATCGGTGAGCAAAACCTCAATCTGCC
>JAOTRH010441139.1:0-32874 GCA_034768845.1 Heliamphora exappendiculata
AATGTTTCTCATTAATATGCCAGGGATCTAGAATAAAATACATAAAAAGTATGACTTTTCAGTATACATTCCCAACAGTGGTTGCCATATAAAACTCTTAGACTGTTAAGTCAAAGACAAGAGCTCAAGCTCTGATGCCAATTGTTAGAACAAGGCAACCCAAGAGCGGGGGTGAATTGGGTCTTTTTTTAAAAATAAATAATAATCTAATTTTTTTTTAAAACCGTTTTAATATTGCAATCAAATAAAGCAAATTAAGAAAATATTGAAGAAATATAAATATTAAAAGATGAGGGATAGATGGATAGAATCGGACGCCAAGAATTTATAGTAGTTAGGCTTTATCTTAGCCTACGTCCACTTCTCAAGTTTTTTCTTGCGTATTTCCACTATATAGAATACTTCACGAGCGTATTTCAAGCTTTATAATCTTCAAAACTTCGCTTGAATGAGCTGAATATTTGCGGGCACATTCACAAGTCTAACAGCTTCAAGAAGATCCTATAAAAATAAGTCAATGTTTTCTTTTAATCTCTCTTGAACTCTTCTTTAATGAGTTTTGCTCATTCACTCAAAGGATAAATGGTGACTCACTATTGATTACAATAAATGAAGAGTAATAATGAGAATCACTCACTCTCTTTACAGAAAAGATTTATAATAAATGAGAAGGTAAAGAGAGATGATGAATAAGAGCTGGAAATTCAGCAATAAATAGGAGTTTGAGATTTCTGAGTTTGATTCAAGCAATGGAATAGTAAATTTAAGTCTCCAATTGAAGTAAATACTGAGAAGTTACTCCTTATATAAGCTCTTGTGCATTCATGACCGTTGGAGGCAGGTGGGGGCAATAAATGCAAAAAATCCAACAGTTGAGATCTGCTGTGAGTTTGAATTTTTGTCGTAGGTGTTGACACAAATACCTTTGGTGTTGACACAAAATGTCTAGGACAAGATCCCTTAAATTGTTGGGTCGACACAAATATTTTGAGGGGTCGACACAATTTTGCACTCTACCTTACCAACATAATGTTGTCAACACAATTGGATCTGGTGTCGACTCGTTTGAAACTTTAGCATATGGAGGAACCACGTTGTGTCGATTCAACTTGCCTTTGGTGTCGACACAAATTTCTACAAGAAGTCTCGGTTCTTTTGTGTCGACTCATTTTCAGTTGGTGTCGACTCAAATATACTTTTGAATCTGAGAAGAGGCACTTTGTGTCGACTCATGTCTTCTTTGGGGTCGACACTAAATTTTGCAGGCAGTCTCGGGACTTTTGTGTCGACTCATCCTTAGTTGGTGTCGACACCTCAAAATTTGTAGGTGGCCTCAATTGTTTTGTGTCGAAACAATTTTCATTTGTGTCGACCCAAACTTTCGAATACCAAAAGTGAGGATCACTTTTGTGTCAACACAAAACTAATTTGTGTTGACTCTTTTTGAGTCCTAAGAGCTTCGGCTCTTTTGTGTTGGCACAAAACTTGTTTATGTCAACACTATCATTTTGATACTTGAAGATCAACTTCATACAAATGTTAGGGTGTCAAACCATTTAATCAATGGGTGTTGACACACTTGATGAGATTCAAGTATACTTTGCCTTAAAAGTGTTTGACTTATTTTTCAATTGATTTCAATACAAAATATTCTCATTTAAGATTATGTGAGTGTTTTAATCTTTTTTAGAGTTAAGTCATTTTTTTTTTGCTAAAGGTGTCAACTTAATTGTTCAAAATGTATTAACACATTTATTTTAAAAATATAAATTATTATTCATTTAAATCCATTTATTCTTAGAAAATAAATTATGAAAATTATCAAAATCAAAAATAAAAAGCCCTTGGACTAACGTTATTTATAGGGAACGTTAACGACATCTTTGAAGGAATAAACTCGCCTCGTCATGCTCGAATACGTTAATTTATTTCCACCCTCGATATCAATTATGATCAAAACCCAATACCTCTTTAAGGAAATCATCTAAGATACTTTCATAAAACACAAGACGACGAAAACATACCAAGGAACCAAGCTTAATAAGGACACTAAGATTAAGTTCTCCTTAGATTTGTGCCCTGGACCCAACCCACTTCAAAGACCCTAAGGAAATAAGCTAAGAATCCAAAAAATTTAAACTAAATAGCTGAGAGTGTCACCTTAGAAAATCCTGGTGTCACGAGAAAAAAAATGAGATTATGACCCTTACTCCAGTTAAAGACTTGCTCAAGATTACACAAGGAGACCACTGAAGAATAACGACAACAACCAAGGGCAAGAAAAGTGTAGCCCTCGTCTTGGGGGACCGTTATAACGTAGAAGAAGTAGTTGTAACCTCTCTCTAGCTACTCCTTACGAGTGTACATAGAAGTTGACTCAATTCGATGCAAATTTTTATATACCGTTCCACTTTGAAGATACATCGTTGACCCAGCTTATGTCCTGACACGACGACCTGTGCAATTGGGTCAGAATCTAACTTACGAAGAATGATCCATACGCACTATGAATCGGCAAGAGAAACGGTTTCTCAATAAAGTAATACCACTCGCCAAAGTATGGTGGGACAACCATTCTGGAGAGGAGCGCCTTGGAAAAAAGAAACTGACATGAGAGACAAGGACCCAAAACTTTTCATGTAAGGTACAACGTTTTGTAATATAACCCGAGGGAAGTTTGAAAGACCAAACTTCTAAAGGTGGGAAAATTTTAATATTTCAGAAAAAAAATATAATTAATTAAATTAAATAAATAAATAAAACAAACAAATAAATAATAATAATAATAATGGTTATAATCTTTACATTCATTTGTATCGGTTACAAAATTTGAAATTCAAATAAAAAGAAAGTTTAGCTTAATCTTTGATATAATATAAAAACTTAAGTTTGATAAAATATTTTAAGCTAAAAATAATAAATTCTATAAAATAAAACTATATTTTAACAAATAAATTAACTATGAGGCTTTGTAAGTTTTAAGTTAAAAATAAAAAAATTGTTATAAATTTTCTAACTAAAGTTTAAGAAATAAATTAAATAATAAGATTTTCATAAGTTAAATAAGATTGTATTATGAAAATTTATATGTTAGATAGAATTTGTTAGTTTTATTTTAAATAAGTTTTTTAATAATAATAATAATAATAATTACATTAATAAATTTTTAAGTACGACTATTACGCACATTAGTATAAAAAATAATGATGTTTAATTACAATAACAAAATATATAATATATGTGTGTAATAATGATAATAATAATATTTACATATATATATATAATTAAAATAATAATGTTAGTCATTATGGGTGTATAACCGGCGGATTAATGGAATAACCGGTGTTTTAAAATATCATTACTGAGCCATTAATTTGAGCTTTAACTTGAGCCCCGTTGCCTTTTGCCTTCAGTATATGTAACACATATTTGTATTAGGGTTGCACAGATAACTGTGTGAAGAGTGAGAGTGGAAAAAAAAGGGAAAAGAAAAACAAGCAGGCGCCGCACACAGCCCTGACCCCCGACACCCAACCGCCCTCTCCCTTTCTTCTCTGTATTTTCTGGAACAGCCACCACCACCACCACCACCACCCGAGGCCACCGGAACCACCACCGGCGCCTCCGACACACCCCAGAACCCCCTATACAACTCCGACAGTCACCACCATCACACATGCGCTAAATCGGTTACCACTGTCTCGCACCACCACTGCCACAACCCACTACCACCATCACCCGACACCATCTGGACCACCCTTTTGACACCCTAACGTCGCTAATGAACGGCTCTGATCGCCAGTAAACTGCTCCGGCAACCCCGAACTAGAAAATTATCATTTTATAAATTATTAAAAAAATAGTTTCTCGGGCTAACTTTAGACGATCACAGCTGTCACTTTGGGGCTCTGTTTTGACTACCGTAAGTTTGGTTAGATTTACTTCACGGCCGCCTATGCGTAGCCATGAACAGCCGTCAAAACCGACGTTTGAATTGCACAAACGGAGCCGCCGAAGTTTGACGGAGGAACCCGAACCCAGGCGGCCAAACCGCGCCTGTGCATGCGCGATTCTTCCATGCACTGATGCACAACCTGGGTATGTTAGGAACGCCCCGATTGGTTGCTTGTTTTTGTTTTTAGGCTTTTTAATTATTTAAAATAAGATTTTTAATTTTCTTTTACCAAATATTTTGTAAAAAGTCATAATAAGATTTAAAGGTTTTCACAAAATGTTTACACTTTTACATATTATGAGGAGAATGAATTTTAAAATGAAACAAGAATATTGTAAGAAAAATAATAATAAAATAGGATTTTATTAATTTCATGGAAAATTGTACTTTTATGCATAAAACCTTGGCAAAATTTTTATTAAATAAGATGAATTAGTTATATTAAAATATTATAAGTTTTATAAATTTTATAAAAGTGAGGCTTTTAAATTAAAAAGTTAAATATTTTACCTAAAGAAATTAAAATAAATAACCAAATTATGTTATTTTGCTAGTTAATGAAGATTAATATTTTATAAAATTTAACTAAATAATTAATATAGATTAATCCACTTATTTGATACAAAATAAATATTTTAAAGATAAAAAGGTTTTAATAAAAATAAAAATATGTATATAATTTATCTTGAAAGTTAGATAAAATAAAATAACTAAAATAATGTAAGATCTTGAACTTTATAATTTTTAAATTGTCTAGATTATAAGGTTTACAATAAAAACTTAAACTGAAATTTATTTTATAAAAGTCTCTATATTTTTTAAGTTTAATTAAATGTTTTAAATTAAAAATGATAGATTAAATTATAAGATTTATAATAAAGATTTAATCTATACACTTAAGAAAAATATTAATAAAATTACACCTAAATAAAAAAAATCATCAGAAATACAAGGTAGTAACCAAAAGTTCTCTTTGTATGTAATTATGTAGAGTCTTCCAAACGCGATAATTGAATAATCTTGCTATTCAAGTGAGTCTTTGATATCTAAATTAGTTTTTGTTTAACGTAAATATTGGATATATTTACTACCAAAGAATGATTAATAAAATATTATGATTGAATGAAGATAAATGAAAACTATTTAATAAAAGAATGATCGGTTAAACGGCGTCTTGACCACTGAGGGACGTTAAGCATATTAGCGAGGCGATGCAATAAAAGTGGAGCCACGGCCAGGTGGCTATAAAAGAATGATCATGTCCACGTATTAATTGTGGGTCGACCTACTGAATTCTGGCTAACCGTTTGAAATATATCATTCTAACATTATTGTTAATTCTAACCAACCCAAGAGGGGGTTGAATTGGGTCTTTAAAAAATAAATAACAATTTTAAAATTTTTTTCAAAAATATTTTAATAAAGCAAACAAATATAACAATTTAATCAAAGATTAAAGCAATGCAAATATTAAAGAGGTTATGGATAGAGAGATTGAATCGGATACCAAAGATTTATAGTAGTTCGGATTCTTCCAAACCTACGTCTACTACTCAAGTTCTTCCTTGAGTATTTTCACTATATAGAATGCTTCACGGGCGCGTTCCAAGCCTTTATAATTTCAAGACTTCGCTTGAGTTAACCGAATGTTTACGAGCATATGCAAAAGCCCAACACAGCTTCAAAAAAGCCTAACACAACTTCAAGAAGATCCTACGAAAAAAATTTCATATTTTCTTCTAATTTCTCTTGAACTCTTCTTTGATGAGATTTATTTACTCACTTAAACGATAAATGGTGACTCACCATTGAATATAATAAATGAGAAGTATTAATGAGAAGCACTCACTCTCTTTACAGAAATAATTTTTAATAAATGAGAAGATAAAGAGATGAGAAACAAGAGCTGGAGATTCAGCAATAAATGAGGGCTTGAGAATTTTGAGTTTGATTCAAGCAATAGAACAGTAAATATAAGTCTCCAATCTTCTTAAATGCTGAGAAGTTACTCCTTATATAAGCTCTTGTGCATTCATGACCGTTGGAGGTAGGTGAGAGCAAAAAATGTCAAAAATCCAACCGTTGATGTCTGCCGCAAAATTGAGTTTCTGTCGCCGGTGTCGACACAAATACCTTTGGTGTCGACACAAAGTGTCTAGGGCACGGATTTTCAAGTGGTTGGGTCGACACAATTTCTGCAATCTACCTTACCAACATCATGGTGTCGACACCTTTGGATTTGGTGTCGACCCTTTTAAACTTCAGCATCCGGGGAGGACCATTTGTGTCGACTCATCTTGCCTTTAGTGTCAACACTAAATTCTATAGGAGGCCTCGATATATTTGTGTCGACACATTTGGACTTTGGTGTCGACACCAAAATTATTTAAGCGGGTTTGGGATTTTTGTATCGACTCATCTTCAACTTTGTGTCGGCACTCAAAATCTACAGGTGGTCTTGGTTGTTTTGTGTCGACATAATTTTTATTTGTGTCGACTCAAAATTTTGGATACCAAAAGTGAAAACTTTTATGTCGACATAAAACTAATTTGTGTCGACTCAATTTGAGTCTTGAGAGCTTCTGCTCTTTTGTGTTGATACAAAATTTGTTTGTGTCGACACTGAACTTTAATATCTGAAAGTAACTTCACGAAATTGTTAAGGTGTCAAACTATTTGTTCAATAAGTGTTGACACACTTAATATGCTTCAAGTGTACTTTACCATAAAAGTGTTTGACTTATTTTTCAATAGAGTTCAACACAGAATATTCTTAATTAAGAATATGTAAGTGTTTTAATCTTTTTGGCAGTTAAGTTATTTCTTTTAGTTTAAGGTGTCAACTTAATTGTTCAAAATGTGTTAACACTTTTATTTTGGAGATATAAAATATTATAAATTTAAAATCTATCTTGTCTTAGAAAATGAATTATAAAAATCATCAAAATCAAAATAAAAAGTCATTGGGCTAACAATCTCCTATTTTTTGATGATTACAACCATATTAGCATTTTCTAAAAAATATTTAAAAATATTTTTTAATAAGAATTTTTTCCTTATCAATATGCCTTAAATAACATAAGAAATTATAATGACTAGGCATTCAACAAAGTGAAAGCATACATTTTTTATATGTTTTGTAACAAATGATCAAGAAATATTCTGAATTTATTAAAACTTGTGCAATATATCAAATATGTGCAAAGTGATTTGTAATCCAAAACACATGTCCAAATATCCATAATAAGAAATATTCAACAATCATTCATAGGCAAATGAACAGGAAATAGACAAGTACATACGTAGGTATTCATTCAATCGTAAAAAAATATTTTCACACATCCATCTAGAACATCCAATGTAAATGTTTTCAAACAACCATTCAAACTAATTAAGCAATACATGCAATCAACCCAAAAAAATGTATATTAATTGTTAGATCTTCACCTTCAATAAAAAACTTAAAGAAATGTTTGTTTTTAACTTCTCTTCTCTTCTCCCTTCTCTCTTTCTCCCCTTCACTCCTTTACTTCCTCCTCTTTTGTAATCTTTAACAAAAAAAAAGGCTACTAGTCATCCATGAATCTTTTAAAATCCTTCTTCTCCTTTGCTTTTTGCTTGCTGGCGGAGGTCCGTTCCATTGATACTTGTGCTTGCTCATCCTTAGCCTCAGCAGCAACCATTGCTTCATATCGGGCGGCTAATGCAAGGTATGCTTCCCGTTTGAGACGCGCTGCCTTTTCTTTCTTTGTTTTTTTGGGCTTGAATTGTTTTGCCCAGGCTTCTTTGATCCACTGTAGGTGTTCTTCCACTTTTTGAGAGTTTTCTTGAACAACCGTGACCACTCCTTCGTCGTATTCTTTTCTTATTTGCTGTAGGATTGCATTGTTCGCGTTAACAATGGAGACTATGCTGTCGTTCATTGTTCGACACAATGATTGTCCAACGTCATTGGCTCTTTCTACCTCTTTACGGAGTGTGCGGTTAGATTTGTCAAGGTGCTTTACTTTGTCAGAAAGGTCAAAAACAAAATGATTGAGATCAAAGAAATCTTGGTCAACCTTGTCTTGAAAGGATGACAAGAAAGATGATAGAGACTTGATCAAAGACATTACTTCTGTTAAATCAACAGAAATAGGAGCAGATGAGGATGTGGGTGGAGCAAATGCAAAAGCAAGAGGAGAAGGAGCAGAAGATGGACCAGGAGTGTCAAAAGGTCCATGAACATCAGGTTGAGAGGAGGAGAATCAAGATCTATAGGAATAGTTGAAATATCTCGAGGAGGAGGAGGAGGAGGAGGAGTAGTCCTGGCAGATGAGGAGGTCCCACAACGAGAGGTGGTCCAGACACCATTAACATTTGTAATTTGCATATATTTTAGTGATGAACTGCCATACAAGTCATGTTTTGAGAAGGCATCAACCTTTTTCTCAAATAAATCAATGCCAAAATGGCAAAAAACTTGGGTGAGATACATCCCGCGATGGAAAGAGGAGTTTGACTTACTGTGTGAGTGAAGCATGTGAAAAATGAACAAAAGACCTAAATTTAAATTTTTTTATTCAAGAATACACCACATTATGAAAATGTGCATATATGTAACGTCACCAAGTTTTTTCATTTGGGATTTTAAAAAATGTGATTTACCATGTGATGCAAAATGCGCATTTCTGGCTTTAGAGAGTTAGCCTCTAAGGGTTTGGTAGGTCATTCTCAAAAATGTTCATGATAGAATCAGAGAAAGAGAAACCTTCAATCTCAATAGGTTTCTGATTATGATAAACATAAATATTCCCTTCGAGAATCTCAAGAATTTTACTTTGAGAGTAATGAGTTAGAATAATGTCTACACCATTCACCTATGTGGTGATGGTGGGGGTCGAAATCAGAGATATATGAAAGTGAACATAAAAAGATTTAATCAAAGTGAGATAGCGTGGTTCTTTGATTTAAAGGAGCTTTTTCACCCAAGGCTTGAAAAGAGATCCTTAAATCTCATTTCAATGAATCAAAGAAAGAAAAGTCCATAGAACCCGTCTCCACAGTCTGTGGGGAAGATTTGTTTGCTACCACCTCTGCCTAGGACCGAGACTCCTCAAAATTGGAAAGGCGTGGCCCTAGAGCTCTCCTACCTCCAAAACGAGCGCCATCCCTATCACGAAAAGGGTATCACCCACCCCCTCTCCCACGCATACCTGCATTTTAATGGAAAATCGATTTCCGAAAGGGGTCCTCATGTTCATCAGAAAACCTCTCAATCTTATGTTGAGCAGCTTCCACAGACGTATTCTGGTTTACAAGTGTACTAGGGGTCCCATTGTATTTAGATCGAGCTACTGAATCTCGTCAACGGATTTCCTACGCTAGAGTGTGTGTTGAGTTAGATGCAGCCCGTCCTCTGAAGCACTAGGTTACTGTTAAGTGTGAAGGGGACACCATTTTAGTGGGCGTGGAATACCAAGGCTTACCTGCTATGTTCTCGCAATGCAAGGCTTTTGGTCATGACACTAAGAACTGTAAGTTGCCTAAACCGGCTGAAGTTCCCTCAGAATATACTCAAGTTGGCAAGGGTAAAACTGTTGTTGGGGGCGTTTATATTTTTTAGGTAGGACAGTTGGTCCCATCCTCGTCAAATCTTATTGCATGTGAAATCCTTCCTCCAAAGGCTATGGAGAAGATTCCCGAAGATACAGCTGGAAATCAGAGGCTAGAGGAAGTTCTTATTGTAGCATAAGAGACTCCGCAACAACAACTTGTTCCTGACAAGTAACTTGACCTGAGCACTGCAGTGATAGGGCGGTCTCCTCTTACCCACAGCCAATCTGGTAAGGCGCTGGAGCCAACTCTAGTTCCGGGGGACGACACTGAGTAGGAACCTTTCACTCCGCTAAAGGATAGTGAGCCAGAGCAAATCTCCTCAACTCCCCGGAACCAGTCTGGTAGTAAAGTGAATAGCAGCAAGAAAAAGAGGAAAAGGTACCTCCGTTAATTTTTAACTTTTTATGTCTAAAATAATATCATGGAATATCCGTGGTTTGAATAGTCAGGTTAAGCAAAAAGAATTGCGCTCTTTTGTTAGGAAAAATCAACCTAAGCTCATGGCTCTAAATGAGACTAGGGTCAAAGTTAACAAAGCTAATGTTATTTTTGAACACATCTGGTTGGATTGGAGTTTTGCTCATAACTATAATTTTGGGGATTTGGGGTGGTTATGGGTGTGCTGGGATCCTAATTTTGTCAATGTTCATGTTCTAAATTCTGGGGATCAATGGATCTATTATAAGGTCGATTATGTGGAGGAAAATGTTTCCTTCTGTGTTACTTTTGTGTACGGTCTTAACACTCCGGGTGAAAGGTGTAGGTTATGGAGTAAAATTAGATCTTTGGCTATAGGTCTTGCTACCTCTCCTTGGTTATTGATTGGCAATTTTAACGCGGGTAGGTACCCTTATGAGCATTTTGGTGGGTGTGCGAAGTGGCCGGCCCATATGGATGATCTCAATAAATGCCTTTATGAGGCTGAACTTGATGATCTTAGGTATAGTGGTATTCAATTCACCTGGTCAAACAACCAACAATAGGAGAATTTTATTAAGTCTAAGATTGACCGTGCTTTAATCAATGAGGTATGGGTGACTACTTTGCCCCAAACAAGTGCTCTTTTTTGCCCTCCTGGTATCTCGGATCATGCGAGAATCGAGATCCTGCTTAACTTGGATGGTTTCGAAGCTAGAAAACCTTTCAAATACATTGACTTTTAGGCCAAGTGCCTTTAATTTTTGCCTTTGGTACGGGAGGTTTGGCAGGAGCAGGTGCCTAGCTCTGATTTGTTCCAGGTTACTAGAAAGCTTAAGCTGTTGAAATCTAAGTTTAAACAGCTGAATAAAGAAACCTTTAGTGAGATTTCCACTAGAGTTGTGTCTCAGCGCGCAATTCTTGAGGATCTTTAGGTTAGATTGGATAAACACCCTGCTGACCGTGTCCTTGTGGGTCAGGAGAGGGAAGCCTACAAGGCTTATATGGATTTAAGCCTGGCGGAGGAGAGTTTCCTTAAACAAAATGCTAGAATTCAATGGCTCAACCTCAGAGATCAGAATTCAAAATTCTTTTTCAAATCCATCAACTTTCAGCAGAATAGATTGCGTATCTCAATGGTTACTCGTGACAATGGTACGATCTGCACTAATCATCAGGACATATCTGACCATATTGTTGGATATTATCAGGACCTATTGGGTTCTTCTATGTTTTCACAGGAAATTGCTGTCAAGGAGGTCCGGGACCTTATCCAGCACAAGTTGTCCCCGCAGAGTGCGGCGGCAATGATTGGTGCGATTACTTCTGAGGAGATTAAATAGACTATGTGGTCTTTGAAAGCTAATAAGGCCCCTGATCCAGATGAGTTTTCTGTTGGGTTCTTTAAGGATGCATGGGAGGTTGTAGGTGAAAATGTCATTAAAGCTATTAAGGGTTTTTTCGATTCGGGGTATATGTTGAGGGAAGCTAACACTACCCTTATTGCCCTTATACCCAACGCTCCCAATCCTTCGTCCATCAAGGAATACTGTCATATTTCTTGCTGTAACACTATCTATAAATGTATTTCTAAGATCATTGCCAACCGAATTAAGGTATGTCTGTCTTAGATTATTTCTCCTTTCCAATCGCCTTTGTCAAGGGTCGACGTATTGCGGATAATATCTTTCTATCTCAAGAACTGCTTAGAGACTATCACAAGCAGAATAAAGGCCCTAGATGTGCGCTTAAAGTTGATCTTATGAAAGCTTATGATAATGTTCGTTGGGATTTCATGGAAGTGGTTCTTAGATGCATGGACTTCCCTGATAGGATGATTGGTTAGATTAAAGAATGCATGACGACCCCCAGCTTCTCAGTAAGCATTAATGGAGAGCTCAATGGCTTCTTCCCGGGGAAGAAAGGCCTTAGGTAGGGGGACCCCCTATTCCCTAATCTTTTTGTAATGGCTATGGAGGTTCTGTCTGGTCTTTTTCATAAGCATACCTCGGAGATGCCTTTTAATTACCACTGGCGTTGTAGCAAGGACAAGATTGTGCACCTATGTTTTGCTGATGACCTAATGATTTTTTCGAGAGCCAATGTTCAGTCGGTTTCGGTCATTAGGAAAGTGCTACATGATTTTACTAGACTATCTAATCTCTCTCTTAGTCTGCCTAGGAGTGATGTATATTTTTTTGGGGTAGAGAGTCCTGTGAGGAAGGAGATTCTTGATACTCTCGGCTTTCAGGAAGGTTTGTTGCCTGTGAGGTATTTGAGGGTTCCTTTGAATTCTACGGAGCTGGCATATAAGGACCGTAAACCCCTTATTGATAGGATTGCCAAAAGGATTCAAGTCTGGACAAGAAAGTTTTTATCCTATGCGGGTAGGCTCCAATTGATTGGATCTATTTTATTCTCTATGCAAGTCTACTGGTCTTCCCTGTTTATTCTTCCCAAGAAGATCTTTAAGGAAGTAGAAATCCTCTTGCAGGCCTTTTTATGGAATGGCCCTGAGTTGAAGTCCTCTAAGGCTAAGGTCTCGTGGGATGAGATCTGTGGCCCTCGAGAGGAAGGAGGGTTAGGTCTCAAATCCCTTGTTATGTGGAACAAAGCTGCAGTGGCCAAGCATATCTAGTTCCTTCTTAACGAATGGGACATCTCCCTATGGTGTATATGGATTAAATCCAATATCCTTAGGGGTAATTCCTTTTGGTTAGTGAAGATCCCTCAATCGGCTTCATGGTGCTGGTGCAAGCTCCTTCAGCTCCACCCTCTGATTAAACCCTACATCAAATACGAGGTTGGTGATGGTAAGGACACCTTCTTGTGATTGGATCCCTGGCATCCTTGGGGTTCCATTATTGAGGATAGGGGCCCTCGCATCATATATGACTCGGGGCTTAATCGGTTGGCAAGAGTACAAAGCATTGTAAATTGGTGCAATTGGAGGTGGCCCTCTACAGTCTCCATGGATCTTATTGAAATGGCTAGAGAGGTTCGTTACCTGCCTAATCCTTCCAAGACTGATAACATCCGCTGGCTTCTCAATGGTGGAAAGTTTTCTATCGGCTCCCTGCGCGAGGCTATCCGTGACCCCCGGCCTTGCCCTATGTGGAGGAATCCTGTTTGGTTTAAGCATCATATCCCTAAAGTTAGCTTTATCTTTTGGCTTGCTATTAGGGGTCGTCTTAGAACAGGGGATAGGCTTAGGCTATTTGGTATAGATTGTGATTACGGTTGTAGTTTATGCTTAGATTTTCAGGAGTCTCATGATCACCTCTTTTTTAACTGTAGTTTTTCCCGTCAGGTGTGGGCTAGTGTTTTAAGTAAGTGTCATCTTGTTTATACTAAAACCTCATGGAGGGACTGGTGGTATCGCTTTGCGAGTAGTGGTGGTGGATCTGCCCTCAGTTCTATGGTCCGCAAGTTAGCCTTTTCTGTCCCCGTCTACTGTATTTGAAAAGAGCGTAATTCACGCAAATTCCAGAGTAGGAGTCGTGACACTGAGGTGGTGCTCAAGGAGATTTGTGAGTTAATTAGGAGGCCGGTTTCCTCTAGACGTCGGGTTTTGGACACTCCTATCAACTATGATATTCAAGAGAGTTTGGGGGTACATCCAGATATCTTTGGTACTAACTGTTTTCTCCCTGTGCAGTGACGGGTCAGCTTTTCATGTGAGGTTTGGAATATTTTTTTGGAGCGCTGAGTTATACACCTTTTGAGAAAGTGTATGTGAGGTTTCTAACCCTTATTACATGTAAGTTTGCTTGTTTCCTGTGCAGATTAGCATGAAAGGTGTAATGGAGCTTGAGTCTTGGGAATTTCCTTTTTGAGGGTTGAGTGATACACTTTCTAGTGCGAGGGATGTGAGGTTTTATTAACATTATAAACTGTGTTTGTTTCCTGTGCAGTTGCTGCAGATAGCTTTAGTGAGCTTTGCTTCTTGTCTATTTCTTGGAGAGCTGAGTGATACACTTGAGTGGAGTGTGTGAGGCCTATTCCTTATTTTGTCTCATATCTCTTTGATTCTCAGGTCTCGTGTTGTTGCTTATTCCCAAAGGAAAAAGCCTCGATTCTGAGGACCCGTAGTCAGCATCCTCTTTGGCTTCGATTTTGGGTATGGATGCCATAGACTGTGGACTGTTTTGGTTTTTGCTCATGTTTCATAGGCTTTGGTGGTTCCATTTGTGTATGGTGAACTTAACTATGTGGGTTGTGCATAGCCTTTATGGTTTTTTTTGTGTTTTTTTTGATATTTTGTTTCTTTGGTCTCTCTCGTTTTAGCTGTCGATAGTTTGGCCTCTCGGTTTGGAGCTTTTCTCAGTTTTGTTTGTCGAGTGGTGCCTTTATTTGGTTTTGACCCTCCTTGTTTTCTAGTTGTTCTTTGTTTCTATTATTTTTGTGTATATAGCCTTCCCCTTACGACTTTGTAAGGGTATGGGTGCATGCGTGGGTGTGTGAGTGGGTTGATGTTGCTTGTTTGTTAATAGGGCGTTGTTTGCCTCTTCTTCATGGGTCGAGTGGTAGCGACTGGATTTTTGGCTGGTTTGTTGGATGGGTTTTTTTGGATGTTTTGTTGGAGCTGGTTTGTTTATTTGGTTTCTATGGTGCTGTGGCTGTTTTGCATTGCTACAGGTTTCCTCTCAGTTTAGGCTTGGGTTGGATCCTTCTACTGGGGTTTGGTTGGATTTTGCTTGTTCCTGTATCTAGTTGGCTAGCAGGTTTTTTGGCTCCCTTTCTAGTGGGGCGGCTTTTGATGCTCTGTTGGGATTCTTTATGGCTGGCTGAGAAGTGATGTAAGGTTGTCTCTTCTTTGGCTGTCAATATACTGGGTTATTTTATGATTGATTTGTATGGATTAATGGCGCCGATTTCTCACACATTACTCATGTTATGGTCGGGGCATCGTTCTCTTGCCCTTTTGCTTGTTTGTGTTAGGTTCTTTTGGTTGTTGTTGGGTTATGGCTAAGCCTAAAGCCTGTTTTTGGTTGCTTCTAAATTTGTTTCATGGTGATAGTTGTAATGGCCAGGGGTTTGCCCATTGTATTCGTGTAATCTTTTTTTATTTTCTAATACTTTTAATTACCCAATAAAAAAGAAGAGAAATAAAGTTAACGGATTTTGGAGATTTTGAAATACATTACCTCTGACGTGGCTACATTTTTCGAAATCATTGTCGTTGCCGTTGACGTCCCTGTCTTCTTCTTCTTCGGCGTCCTAGGGTTTGATGAACTTGCTTCGACAAACCATTTTGTGCCTTTACCCATCATTTTCGGAGGCATTTTGATGGATTTGGGTTGAGATTAAGGATTGAAGGAAGAGGAAGGTGAAGGGTCGACACAGGTTTTGAAAGAAAAAAGGGCGGGAGATGAACAGGTTTTACAGAGAGAGAGAGGGAAGGAAGTGACGGTTCGGGTCTGACGTCTCTATATATAGACGTTAAGATTTGTGTCGACACAAATTATAATTGGTGTCGACATTTTTCTTCAAAAGTGTGGGTATCAAAAATAGAAAACGGTGTCGACACATTTTTAGAAGGTGTCGACACATTCGACTATTTAGGTTGACACGATTAAGCTTGGTGTCAACACAAATTTACTGAGAGTCAGGAAACTAAAATGGTGTTGACACTGAATAGAAGGGGTCGACACTTTTCTCACAATATCACTTCTATACAGTTTTGTGCCAACACAACACACAATTGTATCAACACTTTTTCAAGTGGTGTCGACACATTTTCACATATCAAGAAAGAACATCAAATGCTTTGAAATGCAATGAAACTATATGGTTAGTATGGCATATAAATCATGAATTAGGAGAACATAGCATACCAAGTTCTCTTTTTATATAGCATATTCTTTCTTCATTTAAGGATTTTGTAAAAATGTCCGCTAACTAGTAATCTGTGCCTATAAATTCAAGTTCGATATATTTTTTTTCACATGATCTCTTATAAAATGATGTCTAATCTCTATGTGTTTGATTTTTGAGTGTTGTATAAGGTTCTTGGATATATTAATTGCACTAGTGTTATCACATTTTATAGGAATATGATCTAAGGGAAAACTATAGTCTTCTAATTATTATTTCATTCAAAGAACTTGTGCACAACAGCTTTCAGCTGCAATGTACTCAGCCTCGACTGTAGACAAAGCCACTGAGCTCTACTTCTTGCTAAACCAAGAGATTAGTGAGTGTCCTAGGAATTGACAAGTACCACTTGTGCTTTTTCTATCTACTTTGCATCTGGCAAAATCAGCATCTGAATAGCTAAATAACTCAAAAGCTATTCCTCTATGATAAAATAATCCTAAGTTTTGTGTACCTAAAAGGTATCTAAAGATGCGCTTAACAGCGATCATATGTGATTCTTTAGGATTTGATTGAAATTTAGCACACATGCATACACTAAAATAACATCCGGACGACTAGCAATTAAATATAAGAGACATCCAATCATACATCTATAACGCTTTTCATCCACTGTTATGCCATCTTCATCTTTGTCAAGCTTCGTTGTAGGACACATTGGAGTTCCCATGAATTTTGCCTTTAGCATGTCGAACCTTTTCAATATGTCCCTCGGGTATTTAGCTTGATTGATGTAAATCCTTTCTTGAGTTTGTTTAATTTGGAGTCCAAGAAAATAGTTGAGCTTACCCATCATGCTCATCTCAAATTCCCCCTGCATACACTTAGCAAAATATTTGCAAAGAGATTCGTTAGTTGCACTAAAAATTATATCATCTACATAAATTTTTATAACTAGCATGTCATTTTCTTGAGACTTGATGAAAAAAGTGGTATTTATTTTTTCTCTTAAAAACTCATTTTCAATCAAAAATTTGTTTAGCCTTTCATACCATACTCTAGGTGCTTGTTTTAAACCATAGAGAGCTTTGGTAAGTTTGTGAACATGGTTTGAAAAATCTAAAATTTTAAAGTAAGGAGGTTATTTCACAAAAACTTTCTTCAAAATAAAACCATTTAAAAATGCACTTTTGACATCCATTTGATAGAGTTCAAAATTTTTAAAGTATGCAAAAACAAGTAACATCCTAATGGCTTCAAGTCTAGCCATGTGAGCAAACATTTTATCAAAATCGATACATTTTTCTTGATTGTAACCTTGGGCTACCAATCGAGATTTATTCTTAAAAACTACTCCATTCTCATCTATTTTATTTCTAAAAATCTATTTTGTACCGATGATCGGATGTTCCTTAGGTCTTAGGACTAAAGTCCAAATTTTGCTTCTTTCAAATTGATTTACCTCTTTTTGCATAGCCAAGATCCAAAACTCATCGTTTTCGGCTTTCTTAAAATGTTTTTGCTCAGTCTTGAAAAAGAATGCTAAATTACCACAAATATTATGTAGAAAAGACTGAGTTTTGATACCTTGCGATGGATCACCGATGATAAGATATTTCGGGTGACCACGAGCATATCTCCACTCTTTTGGTAAATCAAAATTTTCTGGATTTACAGATTCAGCAATCTATTGGACTGTATTTTGTTGAGAATTTGAAGCTTCCTCTTGATTTGCCTCTATCTTCTTTTTTTGATGAAGATATCTTCAACATATTTTTCTATGTCTAGCAAGTTATCTTCACAAAGGTTTTTTGAAGAACCAAGATTAGTTTCATAAAAAATAATATATATAGATTCTTCAACAACTAGGGTTCTTTTGTTGAAAACTCTATACGCTTTATTACATATAGAATATTCTGGAAAAATACCTTCATCAGATTTTGCGTCGAATTTGTCCAAAAGTTTTTTTTTGTTGTTTAAAACAAAATATTTGCACCCAAAAGCGCAAAAATAACTGATGTTAGATTTTCTTCTATTCCATAGCTCATATGAGGTTTTCTTGAGAGAAACTCTTATCATAGTTTTGTTTATGATAAAACAAGCGGTATTGACAGCCTCGACCCAAAAGTATCGTGGTAGATTATTTTCACAAAATATTGTTCTTGCCATTTCTTCTAATGTCCTATTCTTTCTTTTAACAACTCCATTTTGTTGAGGGGTTCTAGGATCAGAAAAGTTATGGTTAATACCATTTTCATCAAAAAGAAATTTCAAAATCGTTGTTTTCAAATTCTCTACCATGATCATTTTGGATACTTATAATTTGAAAAAAAATTTTATTTTGAACTATTCGAGACAGTTTTGTAAAAGAGACAAAGGTTTCATCCTTATGAGCTAAGAATAGCACCCAAGTATATCTAAAGAAGTCATCAACAATAACAAAGGCATATCTCTTGCCTCCAAGGCTTAAAGTCTTTGTTGGACCAAACAAGTCCACGTGCAATAGTTGTAATGGCCTAGAAATTGAAATCTTATTTTTAAAATGGAAAAAACTTCTAACTTGTTTGCCTTATTGACATGCATCACACACTTTGTCCTTTTCAAATTTGATTTGAGGTAACCCAATGAGTAACTCTTTTTTCAAAAGTTTGGAAACTAAGTTCATGTGTGCATGTCCAACTCTTTTATGCCATAACAAACTATTATCACTCAAGGCAGCCAAGTCAAGCACTTGGTGTTATTCTTAGAAAGATCATTGAGAGCAAATGTATAAATATTTTCATGCCTATGACTTTCAAAGATAATTTTGTTATTGATTGAATCTTCAATAACACACTTAGCATGATCAAACACAATTTTGTAGTCTTTGTCACAAAATTGGCTTATGCTAAGAAGGTTATGTTTCAAACCATCAACAAAAAAAATATTTTCAATAGAAGGGGATGAAATTTTACCAATGCAGACAATTCCTATGATTTTTCCTTTGTTATTGTCTTCAAAAGTCATAAATCCGCCATCTTTTGATTTGAGAGATGCAAATATCGATTTATCGTTGTCATGTGTCTTGAGCAAGTGCTATCGATATACCGCATTCCCTCCTTGCATGAGAATTTGAGACTACCTGTAAGGAGAATTAAGTTTTGGCTTTTGGTACCCAAATTTTTTTGGGTCCTTTGATGTTAGTTCCTTGAGGGTGTGTTCCTTTAGGAACCCAAGCCTTCTTGGCAAAATTATTTGAAAATTTTCTGTGTGGCCAGTGTATGACAATGTTTTCATGCTCATAACAATGAAAGCAAGTGGTATTTATATGATTAGACGATGCCTTGACAAAAATATTACTTAAAAACTTTTGTTTCTTCTTGGGTTTATACCCGATTCGAGTTTTGTCAAAAACATATTTTTACTTGCTAAGAAGTTTATCCAAGTTGTTCTTTCCTTGAGTGAACTCATAAATAATTTTTGTAAGGTCCTCAACTTTTTCACTCAAAGCTCTGTTTTCATTCTTTAAAATAGAGACTTGTTTTGTTAAGATAAATTTTTCACTTTTTAGAGTCTCAATTTCAGTTGAGGGGGAAAGAACTAATTTTTTTTAAAATAGAATTCTTTGCACCCATTTTTCTCAATTCATCATACAAATCTTCAAATGCACATTGCAGTTCATCTAAGGAGAAAGGGTTAGAAGTTACTTCATCATCTTATCTGACCATGAGGTATAGGTTCGCTACTTCATTTTCTTCCTTTTCATCCTCAGAACTACTGTCATCACTTTCACCCCAAGAAGCTATCATAGCCTTTTTGAAGCCCTTTTTGAAGTGCTTTTTGAACTGAGAACATTCACTTTTTACATATCCAGGCTTTTTACACTCATAGCAGATGATTTCTTCCTTTTTGAATTCGTTCTTGAACTTGCTAAAGTCGCCTTTGAATTTGGTAGGCTCACCTCAGTGTCCTTTCTTCTTGAATAACTTTCTTTCTCCTTATTTCTTATTTCAAAAAAACTTTTTGAATTTCTTTGTGATGAGAGCTATGTCTTCATTTTTATCACTTGATGAGACTTCCTCAAATTCTTCTTCATGAGTTGAGGACTTGAAGCTAATGCATTTCTTTTTTTTGTTGTCATCTTCATCGTCCATCTTGATGTTCATCTCATGGGCCATGAGAGAACTAAGGAGCTCTTCTAGATTGAGAGTGTTGAGGTATTTAGCTTCTTGAATAACTGTGACATTTGCTTCCCAACTCTTTGGCATACACCCCAAAATTTTTCTTACCATTTTTGCATTAGTGTAAATCTTGCCAAGAGATTTTAGTCCATTAATAATGTCAGTGAAGCGAGTAAACATATCAGAAATTATTTCATCATGATTCATTTTGAATAATTCATAGTTATGTACAAGCAGACTAATTTTTGACACTTTCACTTGATTGATACCCTCATGAGTAACTTTGAGTCTATCCCATATTTCTTTTACAGTGTCATATGTAGAGATCCTATTGAACTCATTTGGGTCAAATGAGCAATATAGGAGATTCATAATTTTAGTATTTTTTTGTATCTTTCTAATATCAGTTTTAATCCATTTTGCCTTTAGTTTAGGGACGGCAGCCCCTTCAACAGTTTTGGTAGATTTTTTGGGTCCATTTATAATAACCCGCCAAAAGTTATAATTTACGGCTTAAATGTAGATTCTCATTCTAATCTTTCAATAATTGTAGTTTGTTCCATTGAACAAATGGGATCTATTGGTCGACTGACCTTCGAATTGGATAGGTCCGATGGTAGTGGTTGTTATATAAACTCTTAGACGATTAAGTCAAAAACAAGAACCCAAGCTCTGATACCAATTGTTAGTTCTAGGCAACCCAAGAGGGGGGTGAATTGGATCTTTAAAAAATACATAACAATTTTAAAAAAAAATTTAAAAATCTTTTAATAAAGCAAACAAGTATAGCAACTTAATCAAAAATTAAAGTAATGCAAATATTAAAGAGGTTAGAAATAGAGAGATTGAACCGGACACCAAAAATTTATAGTGGTTCGGCTTCTTCCAAGCCTACGTCCACTCCTCAAGTTCTCTTTTGAATATTCTCACTATATAAAATGCTTCACGGAAGCATTCCAAGCCTTTATAATTTTAAGACTTTGCTTGAGTTAACCAAATGTTTACGGGCACATTCAAAAGCCTAACACAGCTTCAAGAAGATCCTACGAAAATAATTTTCTATTTTTTTTAATCTCTCTTGAACTCTTTTTTGATAAGATTCACTCGCTCAAAGGATAAAGGATGACTCACCCTTGAATACAATAAATGAGAAGTATTATTGAGAAACACTAACTCTCTTTACAGAAATAATTTACAATAAATGAGAAGATAAAGAGAGATGAGAAACAAGAGCTGCAGATTTAGCAATAAATGAGGACTAGAGAATTCTGAATTTGATTCAAGCAATAGAATAGTAAATGTAAGTCTCCAGTCTTCTTAAATGTTGAGAAGTTACTCCTTATATAAGCTCTTGTGCATTCATGACCGTTGGAGGTAGATGGGAGTAATAAATGCCAAAAATTTAACAATTGAGGTCTGCCGCGAATTTAAATTTTTGTCGCCGGTGTCAACACAAATGCCTTTGGTGTCGACATAAAGTGTCTAAGGCATAGACCTTCAAGTGGTTGGGTCGACACAAATTTTCTGAGGGATCGACACAATTTCTGCAATCTACCTTACCAACATCATGGTGTCGACACCTTTGGATTTGGTGTCGACCCTTTTAAACTTCAACATCCAAGGAGGACCATTTGTGTTAACTCATCTTGCCTTTGGTGTCGACACTAAATTCTGCATGAGACTTCGGTATATTTGTGTCGACATATTTGGACTTTGGTGTCACGCCAAAATTCTTCAGGCGGGCTAGAAATTTTTGTGTCGACTCATCTTTAACTTTATGTCGACACCCAAAATCTGCAGGTGGCCTCGATCGTTTTGTGTCGACACAATTTTCATTTGTGTCGATTCAAAATTTTGGATACCAAAAGTGAAGTACTTTTATGTCAAAGAAAAACTAATTTGTGTCGATTCAATTTAAAGTCCTTAGAACTTCGGCTCTTTTGTGTTGACACAAAATTTGTTTGTGTCGATACTAAACTTTAATACCTGAAAGTAACTTCATAAAACTGTTAGGCTGTCAAACTATTTATTTATGGGTGTTGACACACTTGATATGCTTTAAGTATATTTTGTCATAAAAGTATTTGATTTACTTTTGAATAAAGTTCAATACAGAATATTCTTAATTAAGAATATGTAACTGTTTTAATTCTTTTGAAAGTTAAGTAATTTCTTTTGGCTTAAGGTGTCAACTTAATTGTTCAAAATGTGTTAACACCTTTATTTTGGAGATATAAAATATTATTCATTTAAAATCTATTTAATTTTAGAAAATAAATTATAAAAAATTATCAAAATCAAAATAAAAAGTCCTTGGGCTAATAACTGTGTAATCATTAATAATTCAACTATTAGTGAATTCATATTAGCATTGCTATGGATGTTGAAAAATTTCAACTGACGCTTGAATGCAAGGAGAAACTAGAAGTGTGAAAAAGATAGATTTAATTTATTCATAGTTTTATTTTAAATTCTGTAATTGCTGTATTTCGATTTCTGTGTTAAGTACTTGGAAGTTAGTTTTAAAAGGATGGATGTTAATTTCACAGTTAAAAGCTCTAGGGGTTTTGAAATGACTTACTAAGAATATTTAATGGAAATGATTTTTTTTTAAAGAATAATTTACTTTTGTTTCAAAATTGGGATGACTTGAATAAGATTGTTTAAAAAGAAAAAAAAATTCAGTCGGCATAATTCAAAATAAAGAATGGCAGATAAAGGCTTTTGGTGAGTTTTGACTCACTGGCCGATCACATACATTATATAATGAAAATAGATCGTGACAGCTAGACTCTTTATTTAAGTTATTGGGTTAATGGTCTGCTTGGATAGTTACAAATGGTATCAGACACAACCATAATTCTCATAACGGGCTTTGTGGTGGTGTAAATAGAGACTCTACTCCGAATAAGAGTAGAGACTCCGAATAGGAGTAAAGACTCTGAGGTTATATGCCATGTGCACGCTAATGTGCTATTATTCACATCTTGGTTATGGGATGAAATTGGGCCACACAACAAGGGCATCAGGTATTTGAGTAGGGGATATTGTGACACTACAACCCACATTGGTGGGAGATAGAAATTATATATATATATATATATAAAACTTGTTGACTACTATTAATAACCTCGCTTAGTATTTTGGATCGCATTGCTAGACTCTTTAGTCAAATTATTAGGTTAATGGTCTGCTTGGAACATTACAACCAAACTCTAGCCTTCGACGCCAAAACCCCAATACCTAGTTAGCAAACAAATTAACATGTCACAAACGTCGAGCACCAACTCCTATTGTCAAAAGCTGAAAGAAAATATTCGAGTTTTTGGATGGGTTCTACAATTGAGAGTCATCACTCTTCTCCTCTTAAAACTGAAGAAATCTCATCTCTTGTATCACATCACCAACCCTTGAGGTAAAAGATCACTTATAACCTAAGGAGCAGAGACCAAGTGTCGAAACTTATTTTTCTCACCCATTAATCCGCTATCCAAATTTCATGACAGTTAATAAAAAATACGAATAAAATAGTAAAACAACTCCAAATGATCTAAACTTTAAACTATAACTAGTTTGAGTTCCTTAAAGACTGGAGGTGAGAGAAGGATTTCTTTTAATGAAGAAAGGTAATATTTAGAGAAGTTTCTTACTAATCATATTAGATCTTAAAACTAAAAGATTGACTTAGTTGCTTCTTCTTCTTCTTCTTCTTCTTCTCTCTCTCTCTCTCTCTCCTCAAGAATGGCCAAAAATAACAAGGGGGAAGAGAGGAGGTAGTCTTCTTTTATAAAAAAAATCCTTTGGAGTGGAATTACATTCTTACCCTTAATGAGTTTTCTAAAGAAAGCTTGGTTTAGTCTTCTTTAGTTATGTTAAGTTCAAGAGGTTTGGTTAGGAAAAATGCGCGCATGCGCATGCGCGCGCGCGCACACACACAGATATATATATATATATATATATATATATGGTGCCCAAATTAGAGTTTGTCGCACACTTGGTGCCCAAATTAGAGTTTGTTTGGAGTGAGAGGGGATCAAATAAAAGCTTGAAGTGATGGTTGAAAGAGTAAGATTTTGACTTTAAGGTATTTTTTGATAATTGCATTTTGATTTTTTTAGTTAAAATTAAAATACCTTTTTGCACACACTCCCATGTGGCAAGCCTTTTGGTTCTATTTTTCTTTTTTATATATATTTAAAAATTATCTATTTTGTTTTATATAAAATGAGACAAGAAAATTCCCGTGGGCTCATTTCTTAGTCTTTGGATCAAACCATTGATTTTTTTGTCTTTGGGCTTAAGAACTTGGGCTAACTTTTAGAAATAATCCTAGAGTGATATCGACCATAGTTCATCCCAAGTTCAGGCTCTAGATGGCTAAATGGCTAGATTGGCCCTTTTCAAAAAAGTTGGATTCAAACTTCTTTCTCAAGCTTAAGAACTAATTTAATTTCTCAACTTGCACTTTCAATTTGAATTGCTTCTTCTCTATTTTTTTTTCATGATCTAATATGTTGAGCACATTGCACAAATTATCAATAAACTCTTCATCCTCCTAATTCAAACCCTCCAAAATATTCTCCGTCCGTTGATCGACATCATTCCCATATTCATTGTCAGCTTCTTCTGAAATATGTTGGTCTTGCACCTTAACATGTTCGCCATCATTATTTGCCGTTTCATCTTAAAGTTCCTTTTTTTTTTATACTTTCAGCCTTATTTTCTTTCTTTCACGTCTAGATGCTTCTAGCTCGTGATGATTTACCTATGAAGATATACAGTTCAGGACATTAATTAGCATTGTAATGGAAGAGACCAAACTACTATCATTCTCTGCATCAATGATGTGTATCCATCAAATGGCTTACTTGAGATGGAATGAGTACTGAAAAGTTTGTAGGCTCACTTAATTTTACTAGGAAAAAGGATTTTCCAATTTTTACATCTCATTTATTCATATTTTCAAGAAACGCAAAACAATTGATTCAAAAGATAACCTAAATGTACTAAATTTGCAAAGGTTAAGCAATTATTAATGAAAGAGATGAGAGTGTACATCTTATATTAATGTGAGATGACTTTTGCAAAAGGATTTTCATGTCATGAGGACTTTGCCTTATTAATCATACCATGAGGATTCAAAAAAAATATTAAGACTTTTATGGTTTTTGCACAGTAGTTGGAAAACTTGAAGGACATTTTATGCATAAATTTGTACCTTCTTTTTTGGAATGGTAATAAGTGACATGTCTTTGACATGTGTCTCCAACTTGGAAAGATCCCATTTTAGCAATCTGGGAAATAAATCAGGAAAATCCGGCTCCGCGATGGATGTGTGTCACAAAACCAATGCTGCCTTCATAAAACAAGTTTTCAATTTTCATATTAAATCATTTTAAAACAAGACCAAAAAATACCATAGTACAAGGAAGAGCTTATGAATAATGCCATAATACATCTTGTGACCCTATGCAACGTGTGATAATTGCTTTTCAACGATGATACAAGTGTATTGTGAATTGGATCAACCCAATCATAAGTCGTCATCTCACCCAAGTCCTCCATATTCGTGAGGTGTGTACAACCTATTCTAGTCTCCGTGGTCAAGAAAAATAGATTCAAACAAAGGTACATGCACATTAGTCGTGCAACATCATCAACATCTTCTTAGGTGCAGTCATTCGACTAGTGGAAACTGATCTACGTAGTATGAACGATGATCTCACTTTAACTTGATGCATAGCACCATATGGCAAATTCATAAGTCGATCCCTGCATCGTATCCCAAAATTTAACTTGACTTCGCCTTTTGTAAGCTCCACCTTTTTGCGCCCTAGTTTGAATCTATTGCTTGCAGGATCATATGTCCCTATTATATTCACAACGATGGCGTCACATTTTCTACACTTGTTGTTGACAAATTACCTCGAATCAAAGAGTTGAACAGCCTCCGAAATGGCGCCTTCCTCAAAACTGTCAAGTGTTCACCACGGAGCCATAGGCTAGACATAAGCTTCACAATGCCAGCCATGTTGGATCTATAGGGTGTGTAGCAACTTTTAACCTTGCTTCCTATAGCATGTCCTACCCTACAACTCTCGTCTCGTGCCATTTTCTTCCTCGATGTTGTATCTCCAATAGATTTACTTTGCACCGGTTGTTTTGCAATCACTGGTTTTGGAGAATCACCACCCTTCACCTTCACCTTTGTTGTTTTTCCATTTGTTGATCTCAGGTCTATGTTCGTCTGAAACGTCACTTAACAACAGGCTTACAAAACACTACACAAAAGGTTGTGGGACAAATGAGAATCTATTAGCAAAGATATGGAACTCAAGATGATAACATTACCATATATGTCAACTATGAGCAGAATGAAAAGCTCAATTCATCACATAGTTCCATATCTATGAGCAATATATGGAACTCAAGATGATAACATTATCATTATATGTCAACTATGAGCAGAATGAAAAGCTCGTGTTGTCACATATGAGAATCTATGAGCAAAGATATGGAACTCAAGATGACAACATTATCATTATATGTCAATTATGAGCAGAATGAGAAACTCATATATCACACTGTAATGATATCCGTCAATGTTTTGTTATGAGAATGATGATTAGACTCATGTTATCAAAAGTCTACCCGCATTTGACATAGCAAATCCACAATCAGTATTTGTATGAAAATGCTAACCATGTCCTGACATTGGTACCACTCAATGAAATCATTCACATTTAAGAAATTCATCATAACAGTTAATGAGATCATTCACTATAAAAAACACGCCTTGTTGTGTAAATGAAAAAGTGTCATGAGCCCCACAGCAACGTAGCTGTTCAGGATGTGCTAACGACCAACACAAATTGTACTTTTTCTCACAATACAGAGCTTAAAGTGCGAGATTACAATTACCCAAAAAACCAACATAACTACTCATGAAAATTGATCATTTTATCATATCAGAGATCCTATATACGAAAATGATACATAGATGGTTTAAATATGGTCATTTCCACTGAAGACACATGCAAATCGAGCATTTATCAACAATAATTGAAAACCAAGATAACAACTAGTGAAAATTGATCCTTTTATCATATCAGAGATCATACATATGGAAATGATGCATAAATGGTTTAGATTTGGTCATTTCCGCTAAAAAAAACACAAGAAAACCAAGCATTTATCAACAATAACTTAAAAATCAGAAGAAAACAAAGCATTTATCTCATAACCAAACGACAGCAATCGAAAATGATACGTAAATTTGTTTAATTTTTGACAATATTGATAGTAGCTTTGTGTTTGGTGGTCTCATTTAAGTGTGAAAGCCACAAATCGAAAATCTCACCATTTCTGGTTTGAATGTGATGATGATAAGCAAACTAGGTTCACATTTGTGTGACAAAAACATACAAAATCAGCAAGGGGTCTGAGTATGATAGTCTCGAACTTTTACAGTGTGAAATCCACATTATTCGACAACAGCGAACTACAATCTCACTCAAGCAGACCATCATTTCATATTTTTTCATCCCGCCATTGATTATCATATCTAGGGTTTCGAATGCCAAGATCTATTCTTCATTTTGAGAAGTAGGGTTACAAATCGACAAAGAATGGTTGTAGATATCTTACTTTTAGTCGTCATCTTCGTCAAAATGGTATGAATTGCCGAAAATTTCGTTGTACAAATATTCGGATATGTAAAACCCAATCTTCCGTGCGTGTTATTCGGAGCTCTGTTTGTATTCGAAATCTTGGGCCCTCATTTTTCGCACGATTTCGTCGGACTTCGGCTGGTTGGATGCAATGCTATTCTCATTTTCAATTGAGCTCGCGTAACAGAAAATATTTGTTACCGATTTATACAGCGCCCACATTAGTAAAAGTTCAGGCTCGTACATAAAAATAAAACCTAATAAATTAATGGTTTAAAGTTCGGTCCTATTACCTGAAAAACAAATCAAAATAAAACATTAAACCAAATACCAATAATTAAGTTAAAGAATGAGATTTACGGAATAATGTTAAAATAACTCGTTCTCTCAATGGAAGATCAAAGTAATACATCGTCTTGTATAATAGTTTAATTATTATTTTTTTGTCTTAAGTAAAAAAATTCAACGTTAATTATATTATATTTTTTAAACTTCTCTCATCAAAACAAATCAAAAAAATAAAAAAAATATTAACCAAAATATGAAACAAGTTCACAAAAAAAAAAAGCTAAAATAAGTCAAGATAAATTTTATATTGATTGTTTTTATTTTTAATGAATTTTTTTAATTTTTTAATCACAATTGTTTATTTATTCAATTCTTCTTAACGAGAAAATTAAAAAAATTTAAAGAATGGGATCAAAAAAAATTTTAAAAAAATTCACACAAATTTGCCCAAATACCACCACACTGTAACATTCAACCTCAAGCTTTACCATCGTCAGCAAGCACGTGAACCTCGTTACATATGATTATGGATTAGAATTACATTACGAATAGGCATAGATGAACCGAAAGGTGGGGTGAATGGGAGCGGCCGTCTCTCCAAGATTTTGAAAAAATTCACTATTATAGTAGTATTAGTTCAAAATATCTTATAATTATATAAGTTTTGTTGAGATGTGAAGAAAAACCCTATTTTGGGTTAGATCGATCGATCGGTGGTTTAGACCAATCGATCGGTCATCTCTGCAGGCGAGAAACCGAGTGCAGTGCAAGACCGCTTGATAGACCGATCGATCCGTCTATGAAATCGATCAATCGGTCTGTGCAGGAATATATTTATAAGTTGCTAGGGTTGCAGCCGCCGTGTGGGGAGTTTTATGTTTTAACTTTCTGTTCTTCTGTAAACTCTCTCCCAGACTCTCTTCTCCTTTCGTAACCTCCAATCAACAGTGAAGTGTGTGATCCCGTGGACGTAGGCACAACTTGCCGAACCACGTAAACCTTGTGTTTATGCATGTGATTGTCTCTCTTTCTCTTCTCTTCGTTGTTTATTCCGTGTTTGTGTGATTGTGATTCATCTTGGGCGGGATTAGTTATCGCGTTCTAAATTCCCAACAACTGGTATTAGAGCACCGGGTTTGGAGGGTTGAAGATCACGACATGGCAGACGACGAGAAGATGAAGATCGAGAAGTTCAATGGTTCGAACTTTGCCCTTTGAAAGATGTAGATCGAGGATGTTATGTATCAGAAGGACCTGTTCCAACCGCTGTTTAGGGAGAAACCGGAGAAGATGACACAAACCGAGTGGGAGATATTGGATTGAAAGGCATTGGGGACCGTGCGACTAAGTCTCGCACCGTCGGTGATCTCCAATATCGCAAAAGAGAAGACTACTGCAGGATTGCTGGTGGCGTTGGAAAAAATGTATTATCAGCCATCTGCATCAAATAAGCTATACCTGATGAATAGGTTATTCAATCTGAGGTTGGCGGACGATGTCGTTATAGCGGAGCATCTCAACGAGTTCAACTCAATTGTAAACCAATTGGAGTCGGTTGGGATCAACTTTGATGATGAGGTCAGAGCCTTGGCTCTCTTATCCAGCTTACCAGAAAGCTGAAGCGGCTTGGTTGTCACAGTTAGCAACTCCCCGTCTAAGTTGAAGTTGGAGGAGGCTGCAGGTTTCATCTTTGGAGAGGAATCACGCCGCAGATCAACCGGGGAAGGATCAACATCAGGGTCGGCATTGAACGCCGATGGTAGAGGGAGAAAGACAGATAGGAAGAATCAAAGGGTTTGAGGAAACCGTAGATCCAAATCACAGGGCAAATCACAGACTCGAGAGAAGTCAGCTGGATGTTGGAACTGTGGACAGAAAGGTCATCTCAAAAGAGACTATAAAGCTCCAAGAAAGCAGTGCGACGACACAAATCAAGGTGGTAAGGCAACTGTTAATGTTTCTAATGAAAAAAATACAGATGTTTTGATTTGTGCATTGGATTGTCGAACTAAATCATGGATTGTTGACTCGGGAGCGTCATTCCATGCCACTCCCCGCATGGATATACTTCGCGGGTATGTGAAGGAAAATTTTGAAAAAATCTATTTGGGAGACGACGAGACTTGCAGTATACTTGAGAAGGAAGAAGTACAGATCACACAGGCCAACAGTACAGTACTGAAGCTAAGGACGTTAGACACGTGCCAAGTCTAACTAGGAATTTGATCTCAATAGGCCAATTGTCATAATCTGGAATTGTGACGACTTTTAGGGGAGATTTCTAGAAGATGAGCAAATGGTCATTAGTTTTGGCTCGAGGGAAGAAGGAGGGTACACTGTATGTATCCTCGGGTTCTTACAGTAGCATAACAGTGGCAACATGAAAAGGAGACACCAACACGTGGCATAGGCGTCTCGGTCACATGAGTGAAAAGGGGACGAGAGTTCTGGCACAGAAAGGGAAGCTACCGGGTATTGAGTCAGTGGATTTGAAATTATGTGAAGATTGCGTCTTTGGGGAATAGAAAAGGGTCAGGTTTACAAAGCAGATGAAGACTCCAAAGTCAGACAGATTAGAGCAGGTGCATACAGATGTATGTGGACCTATTCAGGTACCCTCTATCGGTGGCTCGAGAAATTTCATAACTTTCATTAACAACGCTACCAGGAAATTATGGGTTTATTTCTGTAAGAACAAATTAGATGTGTTTTGGATTTTCAAGAACTGGAAGGCATCCATTGAAAATGAGACAAGTCTGAAACTAAAGTGTCTGAAGTCTGATAACGACGGTGAGTACTGTAGCAAGAAATTTGAAGATTATTGTGCAGCTAACGGAATCAGGAGACTGAAAACTGTTCTGATGAAGTCGAGACAGAACAGAGTGGCAAAACGCATGAACAGGACGATCATGGAATGTGCCCGAAGCATGAGGTTACATGCCGGTTTGCCAAAACAGTTCTGGGCAGACGCAATGAACACAACAGCATACTTGATTAACAGGGGACCTTCAGTTACACTGAATTATTGTTTGCCAGAAGAAGCTTGGACTGAAAAAGAGGTAAAACTTTTCCGTTTACGCATTTTCGGTTGCATAGCCTATGTGCATGTTGCGTCATGAACGAATTGTTCTTGTAAATTTTTAAGAGAGCATATATTAAATTTTTTAAAAAAATTTAAAGGGACGAACATGTTGGGCATTTAGAACGTGATAACTAATTCTGCCCAAACTTGTGGTGACTTCCGCTCTGCTGAATAGATAAAGCTAAAGATTACAATACCTTTACCTTCATCATTAAAGAGCATAAGAAATAGTAAAAATTGTTACATTGAAGTACTAATAGTAAAAATTAATTACTTAAATTAAGATTATTAAAACAGGGCTTTTTATAAATTAGTACTTCTAGCTTTTTGTGTTATTTTTTGTTCCTAAACAAAAGCAGAAGCTGTGGAAAATAATTGATACAGATTTTTAAATTTAAAAAAAAAAAAAGCTAAAGATTGGAAGCAGAATTTTTAACTAACAGCTCTTACATTTTGAGAGAGAGAGAGAGAGAGAGAGAGAGAGAGAGAGAGAGTACGCATGCATGAAGTGGAAGGTTATTGGGTCTGGCTGACATGAGTTGTAAAAAGGGGATTATGGAGAGTGAGACGAAACAAAGAAAAGAAATTAAAACAAGGTCCATACAAGATTAGAGGATGGCAAAGAAGACAGATAAGGACCGATCATTTTACCTTTATTCCTTTGAATGAATTTCTTGCATTTAATTATTTAATACGTAGGCTTTTCAGTAACGGCACGTGCTAGCTGAGATGTTTTTTTTTTTTTTTAACGCAGCAACCGTCAGTAGTTATTCAGTAGGGCCAAAAGTAACACATTAGTATGTAAACAGTGTGTTTAACCATTGTATACAAACTATGTGCTTATATTCTTAAGAACAGTAATACCATGAATCTATAAATAAAATTTAAAAAAATATCTAAAATATAATTTAAATAGTTAAAACTCATATTTAATAGAATATAAAACACACTTTAATAAATCTCAATCATTTTACTTTCTGAATATTTTTCTAAGTTCCGTTTCTGAATTCATAGCATTACTGTTTTAAAAAACGGCCTATATTAAGAAGACAAAAGTTATTGGGCAACCAAATATCGAATGATGTTTCCTTCAGCAATTATGATTAAGGGCCTATAGTTTTCTTCAACTTTTATGATTAAGGGCCTATAAGTAAAGAAATTTGTTATTTTGATGGACCTTTGAGAAATAAGGGTTTTATTTTACATGCCTCCAGATAACGACTGAGTTTTTATTCTTTAGAGGTTTGAGAAACTCTTGTAAATCAAATTTGACCGTAATGTACAAACTAGCTTTTTCGAACTAGCTTGTTCGAATTTGAATCTTCTAGCATGCGATTATTATACAATCCAGTGAGTCACATTTATAAAAATGAAAATTTAAGAAAATTATAATCAAATTAATACATCCTTATATATATATATATATATATATATATATATATAATTTTAGTCAAAGAGCCAGAATAGGATATTAAAGCCAATTTATAAGCATCATTAACAAATGCTAATAGTGCACTTTAATTCAAAAACTAGAAGTTGTGTAATCATTTTCATACGTCAAAAAATGACTGACAGACTTATACCACATGCCGGTAAAATGAAATTTTCCCTAAAACAAAATATCCACAGCCTGAGCTATTTGCTAGTGGGGCCAATAGCAGTTGAATCGGAAACAAACAATCTCTGCAATCAGAGCAACTAAAACCTAAAAAAATAAAAAAAGTACACTAATCTATATATAACATGAAGTAGCTTTTAGCCTTTAGAGCAACCATTCTCAAGAAAATAAGAACTACCCCAACCACCATTGTTTTATCACGTCATATAGTGGCCAGAATAGACATTGGACTACTAGAATATAATAGATTCATAACATCCATTTGTAAC
>JAOTRH010441160.1:0-32868 GCA_034768845.1 Heliamphora exappendiculata
ATTGTTGCAGCCGTTGCCTGTATCTGAGTGGAAGTGGGAGAATGTCACTATGGATTTTGTATCAGGACTTCCATGCTCACCGAGGGGACGTGATGCTGTTTGGATTGTGGTGGATAGGCTGACGAAGTCAGCACATTTTCTTTCCATTCGAGTGAGAGACTCAGTGAACAGACTGAGCAGATTATACATTCAGGAGATAGTCCGACTACACAGAGTACTGGTGATTATTGTTTCTGATCGAGATTCGCGCTTTACATTGCGCTTTTGGCAGAGTCTTCAGGTGGCTTTAGGGACGAACTTGACTTTTAGTACAGCTTTTCATCCTCAGATCGACGGTAAGTCTAAGAGGACCATTCAGATTTTGGAGGACATGCTGAGAGCCTATGTGCTTGATTTTCAGGGTTCTTGGGAGGATAATCTATCGTTGGCAGAGTTTGCATACAACAACAGCTATCAGTCCAGTATTGGGATGGCATCGTATGAGGCTCTATATGGTAGGCCATGTAGATTGCCTATGTGTTGGACAGAGATGGGAGAGACCGCTGTTTTGAGACCTGACTTGGTGCGGAAAAGGACTGAGGTGATTACTGTGATTCGTCAGTGACTAGTTACAGCTTAGAGCCGCCAGAAGAGTTATGCTGATCGGAGGAGGAGACCATTAGAGTTTACCGTGGGAGACCATTTGTTTCTGAAGGTCTCGCCACGCAGGGGTTGATGAGATTTGGTCGTAGCGAAAAGCTATCACCACGTTTTATCGGAGCATTTGAGATCCTAGAAAGGATTGGGGTGGTAGCAAATAGTCTGGTTCTGCCGCCTCAGTTAGCATCTGTGCATAACGTCTTTCACGTCTCTATGCTTCGGAGGTATGAACCGGATCCGTCTCATGTGTTAGATTGGACTGAGTTGCGAGTTGAGGAGGATGTGATGTATGAGGAACGTCCCGTGAAGATTCTAGATATGAAGGAACATATGTTACGGGGGAGAACGATTGCCTATGTCAAAGTTCAGTGGCTTCACCACGGGGTTGAAGAAGCAACTTTGGAGCTTGAGTCTGGGGTTCGTGAGCGATTTCCGGAGTTGTTCACCTCGTGACCTGGTAGTGAATTTTGGAGGCAAAATTCCTTAAGGGGGGAGAGTTGTGAGACCCTGTACCGTTTGATTTTGATATATATGCATGTTAGGTGTTTTGACGCCTTCTTGGCATTTTTTGCTGTTATATGCATATATGTGTTTCGATACCTATTTTGGTTAAACCGAGCATACGAGGTTGCTTCCCAGGGTTATAGGGAGTTACAGTAAAAAATTCAAAAAAAAGATATTTTAGAGGCCTATAAATATCTGAAGTTAGATATTTTCAAAATCTAACACCTAAGTTTTCTCCTTTTTCTCTCTGCCTTCTCTCTAACTTCATAGGGCCCCGAGGCTTGATTTTTGATAAACCAACTGTTGATCCTGAGTATCGGCAACGTGGTCTACGCATCCATCCGGAAAGAATTTGATTTTGACGAAGCTCAGATTTGTACGTGGATCAAGGCGATGGGTTTTTGACCCAACGAGGTAGGATCCCAGATTCTACTGCTGTATAAGGGTTGTATATGTAATATTATGCTGTTTCATCGTCTTAAAACGCATGAAATGTGATTTTATGTTTCAGATCTGGTTTTGATTTAAAATTGTTCTTCGGCATTTTTGGTGGATGGATGTGTGTTTTGAGGGTTTCTTTTCGAGGTTATGGTGCGAGACTTGAGCGTGTTGATGCTTGAGGGTGTTTGATGGGTGTTTGATGGGTGTTTGGAGGTTCGATTCGAGATTTGGGAGCAAACACCAACGAACCCGTAGCCAAAAAATCATTTTTTGGGCAGTTCAATCGACTAGACCAAGGTGGTCAGTCGACTGAATTAGCTTTTGGGGAGTTCAGTCGACTGTACCAGAAGGGTCAGTCGACTGAAATTGTTTCTGTTTTGTTACCTCTTTTCCAGTGATATTTTCAGTCGACTAGGGTCTTGGGCCAGTCGACTGAACCCCTGTGTGAGTGTTTGGTGATGTTTTAGTGGTTTGGGGGTTGAGCGTTGGCTTCCCTCTGGTGGTTTGGTTGATGAAAAAGGAGTTTTTACGAAAATCTTTGGAGAAAAATGTGTTTATTGGAGGTTTGGAGCTACTCTTGGGCTTGATGCTCGCTTTCTAAAACTTTTTCATAAAATGTGTATGTTTTTACATGTTTTGGTTTGATCTCCATGGTCTTATGGATTGGATCTGATGCTTATACATGCATTGTATAACTGCTTTTGGGGAAAGCATTTTGAAAATGTTTTATTTTGATCTCTTGGTGAGGGATGGATCTATGTACATGTATAATGTACCAATTTTGAGAAATATTTTGAGAAGATTATCTATATGTACTGGGATGATGTGTATGTGGCACGAGTTGCCCTCGGTGTAAGTCCAAAAACGTGCGCAGCGTAGGTACTCAAGTCCTTCGGGTTAGTCCTCGTAAACTGAGCCAGATTGGTTCTTTGTTCCCTCGGGTCATAGCTGTAAATTAAGTGGTTCGTCGTGGTGCTCCATTTAGAACCTGTGTATCTAGGCGATCCCAAGATATCTGGAGGTTAGATACTGGACATGAGTCTATAGTTGTGACCTCTATCCCCTTGTGTTGGAGTCGGTACATAGGATCTTATTCTTCTTTTCCACGATGGTACATTCCACAAGGGAAACGATGTTTTAATTACTGTTTTTATCTTTCCTCGGTGTGTGATCCGAGTGGGAAAGTAATATTTTGGTTACTGTTTTTCTTCAACTGTAAAATGTTATTTTGTATTGTATAAATGCTTAGTTGTGAAGGAAAACTGTTCTGGAGGTTTGTGGAAAAACTTAGGGTTTTATGACGTAAAAACCTGTTTTAGTTTAGTGGTTGAGTTCGCTCCCACCATATGAATACATATTCCTGCTTTACAGCTTATTATCTGCTTTCTATTAGGTTTCGGCTCACGGGTGAGAATTTTCTGTAAAACCATTTTCAGGTGATGATGTGGATGAAGAGTAGCTTGGTGATGCCCGTAGTGGCCGAAGACTTTTATAGTTTTCTTTTTGGTATGTCTGTTCCTGAAGCCATGTTTTGTATGCCATAAGGCGATATATTGTACGCATGTTGAACCTATATGTATTTTTGTTTATGAGAGATATCTTTTGCTGGGTTTTCTATTGGCTTCAACATGCGGATTTTGATGTATGAAAACTTGTATTTTCATATAAAATGGATGTTTGGTGGATTTTCACGTGATGCCGGGTTTTGGGGCGTGACAACACAAACACAGGTAGTGCCTCGTCGTAGTGGGAGGGTTGTTCATCAACCTGATCGATTTATATTCTTGGGAGAGTCTTTTGATAGGATCCCGACAAAGTTAGATACCAAACCCTGTAACTACAATGAAGTACTTCAGGATAAAGTTACAGATCTTTGACAAAAGGCTATGAATTCAAAGATAAAATGTATGTATTCTAATTAGCCTGGAAACTTGTAGAGCCATCCGAAGGGATAAAATTCATTAGATGCAAGTGGATCTATAATACGAAGAGAGGAGCAGACAGGAAGGTTGAAACCTTCAAAGTTAGGCCTGTTACAAAAGGGTTCATTAAAAAAAAGGGATCAATTATGAGGAACTCTTTTCACCAGTAGCTATACTTAAGTCTATCCAGATTCTCTTATCCATTGCGACACATTTTGATTATGAAATATGGCAAATGAATGTCAAGACAACTTTTCTTAACGGAAGTCTTGACGAATGTATCTATATGATACAACCAGACAGTTTTATAGCAAAGGGCCAGGAGCACATGTTGTGCTAGCCTGTGAGATTTATTTATGGACTTAAGTAGGCATCAAGGTCTTGGAATACTTGGTTTGATCAAGCCATAAATTCTTATTGTTTTGATTAAATTTCAAATGAGTCTTGTGTGTACAAAAAGCGTGACGAAAGCTTGGTGGTCTTTCTAGTACTTTATGTAGATAGTATCTTGCTCATCAGAAACGATGCAGGGGTGTTATCTTCTGTAAAAGTATAGTTATATGGGCAGTTCGATATGAAGGACTTGAAAAAATCTAGACACATCCTTGGGATCAGACTTTTGCGAGATTGAAAATAAAGGATGTTGGGCTTATCATAAATAAAGTATATCGATGATATCTTTGCTCGTTTTAGCATGTAGGATTTCAAGAAAGAGTTTCTCCCTTTCAAGCATGGAATCACTCTATCCAAGGATTAGTGTCCTAAGACACCTGATAAGATTGAAAATATGAAAGTGGTTCCTTATGCTTTGGTAGTAGGAAGCCTAATGTATGCTATACTTTGTACTAGACCCGACATCTGCTTTACCATTAGCATAGTTATCATATATCAGTCTAACCTAAGGCAGGAGCATTGGATTGCAGTAAAAAATATAATCAAGTACCTGAAAAGGACTAGAAATTATATATTAGTTTACCATGCAGAAAGTCTAGTACCTTTAGGGTACACAGACTCAGATTTTCATCAGAAAAAGATTTCCGTAAGTCTACTACAAGATATGTGTTTACCTTATGAGGTAAAGTTATTAGTTAGAGGAGTATCAAGTAGTCTTGGATTGCTGATTCCACCATGGAGACTAAGTACGTGGAAGCTAAGGAGGCCGTTTGGCTCAAGAACTTCCTGTTGGATCTAGATGTGGTGCCTTTAGTTCAGTTAGCTATTACATTTTATTTTGATAATAACGGAGCAATTACAAACTCAAAGGAGCCAAGAGTCCACAATAAAAGAAAGCAAATTTAGGGTAAGTATCACCTGATACGAGAAATTGTACAGATGGATGATGTTGTGACCAAGATTGCATCAGGAGACAGCCTTGCAGATCCTTTTATAAAGAGCTCACCCTCTAAGATTTCGATAGTCATGTGGAGGGCATGTGTGTCAGATGTATGGCAGCATGATTTTGAGTATAAGTAAGAGATTGTTAGGGTTGTATACTAAAAACTATGGTTTTAATTTTAGTTTTAGTATTTAATTTAATTTTAATAAAATTATTTTTATATTTTATGAGAATCTTAATGAGTAATGTATATAATATCATTTTTTTAAGATTATGCATGGTTGTCCTTTATTCTGTACAATATTTAATCTGGTGTGTAGAGTACGGCTTGCACACAGAAGACCAGATTGTAGGTTTTTACAGAATATAAATTATTGTTAACAGTTTAGATGAAATTGGACAAACCATTGGTACGACTGTAGCATAGAATTTTAGTAGGTCTGTCTTGGTTACGAGAAACAGATAATAGCATCGTCTATTATTCTGACTCACTGTACTAATACACTTGTGTGTATTGAACAAAACCACATTGGGATAATTAATTTTATACTGACTATATAAATTAATTCACACTTTAAGGTTATTATAAGTGCTTATACTATTAATCTCGAAATAATTAATGATTTGCGCATATTTAATAGTCGTTGTTTTGATTCATTAGAGAGTGCGATCTTATATGGGTCTATAGTCCTGGTGAGTTAGATAGTGGTTTTGATTATATGGTGAATATTAATTATTGACGGAATTCGCATCTCAATTGTTTAGGATTAACGATATTCCTTAAGGAAACATATAAGTTTTGATCGAGCCAAATCTTACATGTGAATTTGGTTATCCGGCGGTCAGATAAGTTAAGAGGAAGGACTTAAGGAATTTCAAGATGCCGATTAAATTAAATTGTTAGTAATTAAATTTAATTGGCGGGTATCGAGAATCTTAGCATGGGGAGATGAGTTAAGCATTTTATAACAAGAGCTCAATGTAAATTGGTCTTGAGATTATGGCTAAGAGTGCAGTTACAATTCTTTAGTGCTGTGAACTATAATTTAGTATTTTATGAAAATTACAGAAATCGCTACAAGATTTTTATAATTACAGAAACTGTTGAGAGGTTTACATATTTGTAGAAATCACTAGATAGGTATCTGGGTTACACTAGAAGTCCAAGTCATAATTACTCCACAGGGTCCTGCTGTAGCCCTATAAATATGTGGGTAAGCTGAATCAAATTCATAAGTCATCTTTCAAGACTAAGGTTGATCAAGTTTTGCCAGTTTCAGTTCTTGAAGGACTGTAACCCACACTACGTTTGGGAACTGCATCGAAAATACAGTAGAAGGTCTGACCAGAGTTTCAACTTAGGAATCAAAGTTTGAAGTTAGAGAATCGATCAAAAGGTATTCATCTAAATTAACTGTGGTGGGACAGATTTTTATTTTAATCGTTTGACATCAAAAAGTCTTATCTGGAGCCTGTTTCTGTGATTGCTCGTCTAGTTTTATTTTTTTTTTCAAAAAATTGTTTACAAATTAATGATCTTGGCAGTTTGCCTCCAACACAAAGATGGCTGCTCAAGGTTTTGAAGTTAGTGGCTCAAAGTAGGTTCGAAGATTTTAATAATTGGGTTCGAATACTGATCTTAAATCACTTTTTGATGATTGTTTAGAAGCACAATTCTGCCTATTTTCATCATCGGATACACCCAGATCATCCTAAGATTAGGCGGGTCAAATTTGAGTGTCTACAGTTGCCCATCTTTGATATAACTTGCATAGTAACGCATGATTCGAGTGATATCAAATATCTAGAGACAACATCCATTTGACCGAGCCGTCAATCTTAGGCCACAAACACACAAGCATGCACATGACGCTGGTTGTACTTGAATTTTCATCGAGCTGCCTACGTACCAATTTGCTAGGGATCAAACCAAAATGTAGTTCATGTGGCAAATGCATAGATGCAAGATACTAAACATGATGCAAATACTAACATGATGAAATACTGATATGATCAAATAATATCCTAAAGATTGAGTCAAAATATAAAGGGGCACAATTAATCACACAAACCAAAAATCGAGTCAAGATCTAAGAACTCGGCTGGGGATAAAATAATTAAAAAGATCAAGTCAAGATCTTATAAATTATCTTAATGGGAAAAGAAACAACGAATTAACTAGAACGAGTCAAGATCAAAAAATTTAGAACGAAACGCGGGATAAAAATAATTAAAAGCCGAGTCAATGTTGAAAACTATTTTCATCGAAGAACAAACTAAAAATCAATAGGTCGGGTCAAGACCTAAAAATTCGAGATGAGACACGAGATAAAAATAATTAAAAGTCGATTCAAGATTTAAAACTATCTTCATCAGAAGAATAACCACGAATTAATTGGTCAAGTCAAAACCTAAAAACTAGCGACGAAACACGAGATAATTAAAAGCCGAGTTAAGGTTTAAAACTATCTTCATCGGAAGGATAACCACGAATTAATAGATCGAGTCAAGACCTAAAAATTTGGGATGGAAGAAAGATAAAAATAATTTAAAAATTGAGTTAAGAATTTAAAATTAAATTTATCGAGAGAAAACCATGAATTAATAGGTCGAGTCAAGATTTAAAAAATTTGGAATGAGAACGGAATAAAAATAATTAAAAAGTCGAGTCAAAACTGTAAAATTAAATTTATCTAGAGAAAACCACAAAAGACAAAAATGAAGACAAGGTTTGTAGTATAATATATTATTAAAAATATTTTTGTAGAAAAACACCCATAAAATAATATGACACTAAAAATATTTTTGCAGAAAAACACCCATAAAACCCCTAAACAAATCCCAAACCCCCAAAATGTCATAATTACTCGAAAAGCACGTGCCCACCAACTTCAAAGGTGGCAGTTGCCAAGTCCAGAAATCGAGACAGGTGACGTGACTGCTTGCCAGGTGGCAGTCGCGTACTCAAAACCCTTCCAAGTTGGCGGTTGCCATGTGTCCCTTGAATAACCAGGCGAATGCTTACATCTAATGTGGCGACTGCCACAACCGAGAGCCCCTAAACCCCTGAGGCACGCAGGCCAACCTTCATTCGCATCTTTCTCACTCTCTCAAGCTCTCAAGCTCTCTCAATCTCTCTCAATCTCTCTCCCTTGGTTCCCTTTACCCTCGAGCTTCTTTCTCTTTACTTTTTGATCATGGTGGGATATGGACGCGGTCCTTTTGCTGGCGAGGGCTCTTCTATGGGCACTCTTGGGAGCACGGATCCCAGCATTCCTGCAATGGGGTCACAACCAACCAGCCTTCTGCTTCATTAGGGGCGATGGATGCCTTGGCTCTTGAGGTGGAGCAAGCCTCTCGTCAAGATGCCGAGGACGAGGCACGAGTAGCTGCCGAGGCGCAAGCAGCTGCAGATGCTGCTACTAAGGCCGAGGTCGCAAACTTCTCAGACCTTCATATTTCACACCAACGTCCCTCGGTAGGTTCTCCTATCTCTTCATTCAGTATCAAAGCATACTTTACTTTTATCGTCTCGAACATAGATGCATGTTTAGGATCCCCCTAATGTATGTGAAGTGTATGTGACTTGATAACCTTAAAATATCCCAAAAATTGCCCCAATTTCAACTGTGACAGATTAAAAACAATCATTAAAACATGAAATCAACAAATATTCATACCACAAGGACAAATTTGCAAACTAACTAAGTACCTATGTGAAGGAGACATAGACAGGATGTAGGGACACTAGAATTAGTGTTTTAATGCAAAAAGAGGGGGTGATTTTTCATTTTTATTATTATTATTATTAATTTTTCTTTTATAGAAAATTCATAAAAACTAAGGGAAAGGTTTTTTTCATTTTTTTTTATTTTTTCATTTTTTAATTTCTTTTGAAAATCATAAAAATTAAGAGGGAAGATTTCAAAGAAAGATTTGTCTGGCGCACCAGGGCTTAGGGTGTTTAGTTTTCGAGAGCTTAGAATAACCAAAGGGCCGTTACACACACACGAACTTGGGGTTAAAAGATTTGTCTAGCGCACCAGGGCTTAGAGTACCTAGTCTTCTAAGGCTTGAAAGAACTGAAAAGTCGTCACACACACACGAACCTAGGGTTAAAAAATGAACCTAGCGCATCAGGACTTAAGGTGCCTAGTCTTCTACGGCATGAAAGAATCGAAGGGTCATCACACACACTTGAACTCAGGGTTAAAAGATTTACCTGGCGCACCAGTGCTTATGGTGCCTAGTCTTCTAGGACTCAAAAGATCGTCACACACACACGAACCTAGGGTTAAAAGATTTACCTGGCACACCAAGGCTTAGGGTGCCTAGTCTTCTAGGGCTTAATAAAACTAAAGAATCATCACACACACACGAATCTAGGGCTAAAAGACTTTTCCAGTGCACCAAGGCTTAGGGTGCCTAGTCTTCTCGGGCTTGAAAGAACCAAAGGATCGTCACACACACACGAACCTAGGGTTGAAAGATTTTCCTGGTGCACTAGGGCATAAGGTGCTTAGTATTATAGGGCTTGAAAGAACCCTAAAGGATCATCACGCACACACTAACCTAGCGTTAAAAGATTTGTCTAATTCACCAGGGCTTAGGGTGCGTAGTCTTCTAGGGCTTGAAAGAACCAAAGGATGGTAACACACACACAAACTTAGGGTTGAAAGATTTTCCTAGTGCACCAGGGCTTAGGGTGCCTAGTCTTCTTGGGCTTAAAATAACCAAAGGATCATCACACACACACACTAACCTAGGGTTAAATAATTTGCCTGGTGCACCAGGACTTAGGGTGCCTAGTCTTCTAGGACTTGAAAGAAATAAAAGATCGTCACACACACACGAACCTAGGATTAAAAGATTTACCTGGCATACTAGGGCTTAGGCTGCTTAATCTTCTAGGTCTTAAAAGAACCAAAGGATTGTCACACACACATGAATCTAAGGTTAAAAGATTTGCTTGGAACACCAAGGCTTAGGGTGCCTAGTCTTCTAGGACTTGAAAGAAGCAAATGGTCGTCACACACACACGAACCTAGGGTTTTTTATTGCTTTCTGTATTTTTTGCATTCCATTTGTTTTGATTGCTCTTTATTATCTCTTTTGATCATCTTCTACTCTTCAAGTTGGCCAGTACTTTTGCAATTTCAATGACTCTGCTTCCGGTGAGGTGTTGGAGTGGTATGATGCCCTCTCTACTCCTAGCTGGGCCCTCATCGATACTTCTGGCTTTGCTCGGTTCATTCCCTTACTGGGTAGGACCATCAATGACCGGGTGTGGTTGACGACCTTGGCAGAGTGGTGGTGGGACACCACCAACACCTTTCATTTCTCTACCTTCGAGGCGATGCTGACACCACTCGATTTTTCTATGATCACTAGCATTCGAGTTGGAGGAGCTCCTATCCTCTTCGATCCAAACATTGCCCATTCAGCCAACGCTCTGACATACCTGCTGGGTATTGTACCAGTACAGATGGATCGGGACCGAGTCAAGTACACTTGGTTCTTTGAGCATTTCTATCATTTCCATTGCACCGAGCCTCGTCACTTCAAGTGGGTTGCTCGCGGTTTCTTGTCATATATGTTCGGTACCTCCTTATTTTTTAACAAGGAGAATACCGTGCATCTTCACTACCTTGACACCCTTGTCCACCTTGACTAAGTGACCTTATATGATTGGGGAGGAGTTGCACTCGCCACACTCTATGGTTCGATGAGGGCTTTGACCCGATTCCCCTATGAGCTCAGCATTAGGGGACATTGGAGGGCTAGGAGGTACGTTTTAGCTTATGTGTACTGTTCATTCATTTTTTCTGTTATCTATTCTTCTACTGACATATTCTCTTTACAGCTTTGAACCTATGAGTTCCTCAAGCTTCATGTCCCGACGAACTCCTTTGCTAATCCTCTAGTTATCCCTCACGCTGCTTGGTGGGCCGGAAGTCTAAAGGGGAAGAAGAGTTGGGGGAAGGACTTAGACAGATTTAGGGCATCTTTAAACCGGCTGATCCCTAACCAGGTATAACTTTTATCATTTATTCAATGCTTTGCTACTGCTACTCTAATTTATTTTGCTCCATTCTGACTTACCATTTATTCTCTATTGATCACTGTACTTATTTACTAATTACTGATCACTATACCATATACTGCATTGAACACTGTTTTCTGTACTGTGCCCTTCACTGATAACTGCTCACTGTATTGAACACAACACTATACCATGTCCTATATACTGCATCATTCTATGCACTAAACACTATTTTATGAACTGCACTTGTTCTTTGATCACTGCACTAAGCACAGTACTATACACTACTTTCCACGCTGCACTGTTCACCATACTATACATTATTCTCCTTTTTTCATTGGCCATACTGTTCGTGCAGGTTCATTGGGGTGTCTGGCGTGGGATAATTCGACAGTCTCTCAGATGGTTTAGCAGTCTCTCGAATTTGACCACTTCTGGATTCCAACGGCTCCTCCAGCTCATATGCGCTGGACAGATCATCTGAGCTGCTTTGACATACTTCTCGAGATGATGGGGACTCCTGTTACAAAGCTGCGGGAGCCTGAGGGGGACTACACAGCATGGGCCCAGGTACATCTATTAGGACCATTGGGTCCTAGCACGGCTGCGCCTCCTGATAGGAAGAGAAGATGGGGACCAGTGGTTGTTCTTAATGCTGATGCTAGAGTTGCTGGTGCTAGAGCTGCTGGAGTTGCTGGAGCTGCTACTGGTATTGGAGTGGGTGGAGCCGTAGAGGTGCCCTGACTATATTGGTTGTCGTCACCAGGTATCCTTTTGGCATCCCTAATCCAGTTCCCCAGCTCCGGAGTATAAACTAATGCACGCCCATGTTTGATCTTCTTTTCACTATTTTCTTTTTTGTCCTTCCTTTATTTAGACTGCTTAGCTCTTGTTCCTTTTTGGCAGACAGACCAAGCCTTGCTAGATCATCTCATGCTGATGCTGAGTAGTATGCGTGGTGGAGGCAAAACTGCAAAGATTATTATTTTTGCAAATGATTTTTGATAAAAAATTAACTAGATGGGCAAATGCCGAAATGGGCTCCAGATAAAACTTTTGATGTCGAACGATCAAAATAAAACCCGTGCAACCAAAGTTAATTTAGAAGAATACCTTTTACCGGTCAAATCTTTAACTACGTTTTTTATTCTGAGTTGAAGCTCCTGTAGACCTTCTACTCTATTCCCTTATGCGATTCTTGATTGTAGTGTGTGCTAAAATCTATCAAGAACTCGTACTGAAAAAACTTGGACAGCTTTAGTTTTGAAGATAAGTTATGAAACTGGTTCGGCCTACCCGCATATTTATAAGGCTATAGTAGGGACCTGGGGAGTTATTATGAGTAAGACTTCTAGTGGAACACAAACACAAACAACAATTTTCGTAACTAAGTAAATCTCATAACGGTATCTGTAATTATGAAAACCTTGTAGTGATTTCTGTAATTTTCATAAAATAGTAAATTATAGCTCACATTACTAAAAAATTATAATTGCACTCTGACCCATAATCTCAAGACCTTCTTATTTTGAGTTTCTGTTATTAAATGCTTAACATTTCTCTCCACATTAAGATTCTCGATACCCGCCAATTAAATTTAATTACTAATAATTTAATTTAATCGGTATCCTTAAATTCTTTAAACCCTTCCGCTTAACTTATTTGACCGCCGACTAATCAATTTCACTTACAAGGTTTGGCCCGGTCAAAGCTGATAAGCTCCTTAAAGGGGTATCGTTAATCCTGATCTTTCGTGACATGAATTTCATCAATAATTAATATTCACCATATAAATAATATCGCTATCCAACTCATTAGGAATATAAACCCATATAAGATCGCACCCTATAATGAATCAAAACAACGAATATTAAATATACGCAAATCAATAATTATTTCATAATTAAAAGTATAAACAGTATTCATAGTAATCATGGAATGTGAATTAGTTTATTTAGTCTATATAAAATTAATTATCCCAATGTGTCCCGTTCAATACGCACAAAGTGTACTAGCACAGAGAGTCGGAACAATAGATGACGCTATTATCTGTTCCTCATAACCAAGACAGGCTTACTAAAACTCTGTGCTACATTCGTATTGGTGGTATGTTCATTTTCATCTAAACTGTGAACATAAAAATTCTATTATGCAAGAATCTAAAATCTGATCATCTGTGTATAAATTGTACTCTACATACCAGATTAAATACTGTACAGAATATTAGACACCCATGCATAATATTAAAGAAATAATATATATATATATATATATATATATATATATATATTGCTCATAAAGATTCTCATAAAATTAAAAATTAATTTTATTAAAATAAAATTAAATACTAAAAATATGATTTTCAGTATACCAGCTCTAACTATCTCCCACTTATACTCAAAATCATGCTGCCATACATCTAACTCCCATGCCCTCTATATAACTTTCAAAAGTTTTAGCCGGTAAGCTTTTGTAAAAGGATCTCCAAGGTTGTCCCTTGATGCAATTTTAGTTACAGCAGCATCACCTCTCTGTACAATTTCTCGTATAAGGTGATACTTACACTTAATGTGCTTTCCTTTTTTGTGGACTCTTGGTTCATTCAAATTTGCAACTGCTCTGCTATTATCACAATAAAGTGTAATAGCCGACTGAACTGAAGGTACCACGTCTAGATCCAACCAAAAGTTCCTGAGCAAAACGGCCTCCTTAGCTACTTCAGAAGTTGCCATGTACTCGGCCTCTATGGTGGAATCAGCAATGCAGAACTGCTTGATACTCCTCCAACTTATAGCACTACCTCATAAGATAAACACATATATTGAGATAGACTTGCGAGAATTCTTGTCAGACTGAAAATCTGAGTCTGTATACCCCAAAGGTACTAGACTATTTTCCTGGTAAATTAACATATAATCCTTAGTACTTTTTAGGTACTTGATTATATTCTTTACTGTAGTTTAATACTCTTGTCCTTGATTAGACTACTATCTGCTAACCATGCCTATGGCAAAATAGATGTCGGATCTAGTGAAAAACATAGCATACATGAGGTTTTCTACTATAGAAGCATAAGGAACTGCCTTCATCTTTTTTATCTCATCAGGTGTCTTAAGACACTGATCCTTAGATAGAGTGATTCAATGCCTAAAAAGGAGAATCCTTTCTTGGAATCATGCATACTATAACCAATAAGGATATCATCAATATACTTTACTTGTGATAAGCCTAACATTATTTGTTTCTAATCTTGCATAAGCTTGATCCTAAGGAGGCGACTGACTTCTCCTAAGTCCTTCATATCGAACTGCCTAGATAACAATACTTTAACCGTAGATAATGCCGCAACATCGTTTTCGATGAGCAAGATATCGTCTGCATAAAGTACTAAAAAAATTAATATGCTTCCGTTATGCTTTTTATACACACATGACTTGTTTGGATTTTGATCAAAATCATAAGACTTTATGGGTTGATCAAACCGAGTGTTCCAAGATCTCAACTCCTGCTTAAGTCCATAAATGGATCTCTTAAGCTTATACAACATGTGTTCTTGACCCTTTGTAATGAATCTGTCTTGTTGTATCATATAGATACACTCGTCAAGACTTCTATTAAGGAAAGCTGTCTTGACATCCATTTGCTAGATTTTGTAATCGAAATGAGCGATAATGGATAAGAGAATCTGGATAAACTTAGGCATGACTACCTGCGAAAAGGTTTCCTCATAATAAATCTCTTCTTTCTGAGTGAATCTTTTTACAACAAGCCTAGCTTTGAAGATTTTAACCTTTCTGTCAACTCCTGTCTTTCTCTTATAGATTCACTTGCATCCAATGAGTTTTATCTCTATGGGTGGTTTTATAAGTTTCAGACCTGATTGGAATACATAGATTTTATCTCTAAATTCATAGCCCTTTGCCCAAAGATCTGCATCTTTGTCCTAAAATGCTTTAATGTAGTTACAAGGCTCAGTATCCAGTTCTGTCGGGATCTAGTCAAAAGACACTCCCAAGAATATATATCGATCAGGTTGATGAATAACCCTCTCACTACGACAAGGCACTACCGTGTCTGTGTACTAGCAGTAACACGCTGTGCAGAATCTGAACCGTGTGCATCAGCACCCTGTTCTTAATTTGCACTTATTTGGAGAATCCTTCCACTACGACGAGGTAATAGAATATCAGTGACTTGTGATTTTTTTTCCGTTCTACTGGTATTTTCTCTTAGTTATTCTAGAATAATTTTGCTATTTGGTATGCGGTCCATAATATAATACTCTTCTAAAAATCGGGCATTTGAGCTAATAATGATCTTCTAATCCTTAGAAATATAAAACAGACCACCCTTCGTTCCCTTAGGTTATCCTACAAAGAAACAGATTCAGGGGTGTCCAACACATGTGCTAAAAGGAAAGCCCAGTCCACAATTCTTTGAGAGTACAAATTACTGACTTAAAAGGTACCAAGTTCATAATGTAAGTTGCTGTCTCTAAAATGAGCCCCCAAAATGATTAGGGTAATCCTGAATAACTTATCATAGACCTTGCCATTTTCATAAGAGTTTTATTTCTTCTTTCTGCTACACCATTCTACTGCAGAGTACTAAGTGTAGTCAACTGGAATGTAATCCCTTCTGATGGCGGGTAATCCTTAAACTCTCCGAAGATGTATTCCCCACCATGATCGAATTATAGTGATTTGATACTTTTATCCAGACGCTTTTCTGCCTCCACCTTGAATTCTTTGAATTTCTCAAAGCATTCAGACTGACAGTGCATTAGGTAAATGTATCCATACCTTGAGTAGTCATCAATGAAACAACGAAGTACTCAAAGCCACCTCTTGCCTGGATTATCATAGGACCACACACATCAGAATGAACCAGCTCTAATGGTTCTTTAGCTCTTTAACCTTTGGCCAAAAAGGGTCTCTTGGTCATCTTACCCTCTATGCAAGATTTATTTACCAAAAGTGCCTTCATTCCAATGAACTCAAAGGTCCATCTACTACTAGTCTATTTATCTTTTTTATATTAATATGACCCAAGCGTAAGTGCCAAAAAAATGTTTGTTTTATTAAAGAAGAAAATTCTCTTATATGGTAAATTAGATGTGTTATTTATTTTAGTTAGTTGTTGGGTATGAGAGATACGAGATACAATATACAGATCATCCACTAATGTCCCAGATCAAATAAAATATTTATTTTTTTTTCACAACGACAGAGTCACCAAAATGAACAGAATATTTGTCCTTTATTAAGTTTGAGACTGAAATTAAATTTCTTCTAACCGAAGATACATAAAGACAATCTTTCAGAAGAAGTATCCTATCTCTTCTAAAATTAAGTGTGACATTTCCAACTAGAACTGCTACCACCGTGTATTATTGTCTATGTGCAGGTATATTTTCCTATCATTAGATGTCTGATTTTCTGAAACTCCTACAATGAATTACAGACATGATTAGTGGCTCCCGTATCTACACACTAGGTACCAATAGATAATACTGTTAAACATGTTTTAACCACCAATGAATAAAAATTACCTGGTTTGTTCTGCTTATTGAGAAAAAATGAACACTGCATTTTTTAATGTCCAAACTAGTTATAGTGATACCACTTGCCTCTCGTGATACCACTTGCCTCTCAGCTTCTTCACACCAGCTTTTGGTCCCTTAACTGCTTTTGGAGTTGTGTTTTTCTATGTCTGAACCTTTTTTTTCTTGCCTTTCAGCTTAGAAGAAGAACCTTTCTCAGCCACATACACAATACCTGGCTTTCTAAGAACACTCTCGACTGTTTGAAGTTCCTTAAGCAGTTATGCCAATGAAAAGCCGAGCTTGTTTATAGTGTAGTTCAGGCAAAATTGCTTAAAACGTTTAGGCAGTAACTGGAGTATGATATCGACCTGGGTTTTTTCGTTAATTTTAGCTCCAAGGATCTCCAGTTCATTTAGTAGACCGATCATCTTCAGAACATAATCCCAAACTGGGGTGCCTTTAGCTATGTTTGCATTCATTATAGACTTCATGGTTACTTGCCTAGCAACACAATTTTGATCCCAAAATATTTTATTAAGGTTCATTATCATGTCATAGACACTGGGCATAGACTGATGCTGATGCTGCAAAATATTTGACATTGAAGCCAAGATGTAATAACGAGTCATCTGATCAACTTTCTGCCACTTCTGATGGGCCTAACTTTCTGCCAATGTCTAAGTTTCGTTTCCAATAAATATAGTTTGATTCTGTAAGTTTATTTTCTTTTAGTATAACCGTGAGTGGATTGAAAGTTATTTTATTCATGAAATCACATAATTAAAAAAATACCATTAATTATGATGAGTAAAATATTGAATTTATTTTAATTTGGTTCCCTCTATCATTTTAAAATTAATTCGCTAGCAGCCTAAAATCCTATGAATAGTATGCCTCGATGGGAGGACGTCTACTATTCATCGTTAGTCTAGATAGGTTATTTTTTTTTAATTTTACTATCTAGGTAACTGATCCTGTCAAGTAAAATTAAATAGCTGACATGGTTTTTGCCCACATTTTGGATAGGAAAGAGCTCCATGTTGATGAGGACGTTACATTCGATGAACAACCTGCAAGGATAATCGATATACATGATAAGATTCTTAGAGGAAATACCATTTCCCTCGTTCGAGTTCTTTGGAGTCACAACAGAATTGAAGAGTCAACCTAAGAACGAGAGAAAGCCATGAGGACAAGTCATCCTCAGTTGTATGCAGATTGATGTACGATACGAAATTTTGAAAACAAAATTTATTTTTACTGGGGTAGATTGTAACGACCCTACTCAGATCGTAATATTAGTGACGGATAGTTCACGAGACCATAGAGCATGAAAGAGGTTCAAAATCCTAACGCAACTTGGAAACCCTAAGTTCAACCCGAACACCCTAAAAAGATCTAAAACTTAAGTAACAAAACCTTAACACCCAGAGAGTCTCTCAACATTCCAAATTAAGTAATTATCATGAAATAATAAATTAGAAATCAAAAATCCTCAGAAGTAGGATAAAATTACCATTTTGCCCTTAGTACAACAAAAAGTTTTAAAATCTAAATTTTAACGTATGAATATCCTAAATCAAGAATTTAAGTAAAATTAAGTAGCAAAGGACAAAATAACAACAAAATGACCAAAATACACCTTAGTGACCAACCACGTTGGAAGTTGTACCAAAAAGTAGCTTTTTTTTTCTTTTTAGCTTAAAAAGATGAAAAAAGTATTAAATCAAGCATTATGATGACCCAACACTTGTTGAAAAAATAATATACATAATAATATGGCATTATAGATTAACAAAAGAAAAAAAATATTTTTAAAGTTCATACACAATAAAATAAGTCAAAAAATGATATACTGCCAAAATAGCTTAATTTGACTTAAAAGACTACTCTATTTAATTAATTGCTACAGAAACTATGATAATTCATGAAAATACTAAATTTATCATAAACATACTAAAATAATAGGTTTCATTAAAAAAAATTAAAAAAATATATCAAATTAACTTTTAAAGTATTTTCTTGCAGTACAATAACAGGACGTAAACCTAGGAAAAGCCCCAAAATTGATGGGGATCAGATTTTTGTCCCCTAAACTAACCTTAGCTGTATTTCTCTTCCTCATAACTGATGTATATATCTCAAATATTGCACCAAGTCAAATCTCCTCAAATCTCATTAATTAAAAATAAGAAAAAAAGTCTTTAAGGTATACTTTTGTCCCCTCCATGTTCCCTAACTCTTTCCCTATATAAACCAAACCAAACACCCACTTCTTCACTTGATATTTTGGCTAAGAGATGGGAGAAACCAGATCTCCATTGTTGTTGAGTGTTCATGTAAGTTTGAGGGAGAAGAAGGTGAAAAAAGTAATTACCCAAAAAAAATGAGGAAAAAGAAGAAATCAATGGAGTTTTCCTAAAGTTAAGTCCTAATCCATCATCCACCCTCGTTTGTTCTTTCAAATAAGTAAGTAAAATCCCTAAACCTTATGTTTAATATCACTCAAAATATCCCTCAACTCATCTCTTTAAACACTTTAAAAATCAAGAACTAAAAACTAACCAAAAAGGCGTCGTAGTTGATAATTAGGGGCTGTTGTGTTTTTTGATGATATGAGATATTGTTGTGTGCTGTTATTTTTGAGTTGGATGACTTATAAGTGTGCTGGAACCTTGATATTCATTTCTAAACACAAGAATGCAAATAAATGGAACAAAACCTTGACATATCATAAGTAGGAGCCTTGAACATAAAGGGATCTAATTTTTGAGAACTTTGATATTTCTATTCTAAAGTTTGGAATGCCATAATTCAATGTAGAAAATTGATCTTAGCATATTCTTTATGTCCAGATTTATATTTTTGTGTTATCTTTCATTCAAAGTTAGTTTCAACTTATTTGAGTAATTAGAACTCGAGATATTGCAATTTTACCAAAGTGTGTCATTTTTTGACCAGTCAACACTACCAACATAAAAACCCCAATTTACAATGAGATCCGAACTTTGGTCAAAACATAAAAGTTGTAGATAACATATATATCTATCTATCCACCAAAACAGAGCACAAACTATTGAGTTTGAATAGGTCAAAACCCCTTTGAAACACTCTGTTGTGTTTCAGCCCTCAAAGGACACTTCTGTCACATATTTTTGTGTAGCCTAAAACCCCTATTTTACTTGACCTATTCCAAATGTGGTATACATGAACATTGTAGCCAATATATTGAGCTACTATCTATCCAAAAATAAAATCTAGATACCTCGAAATGGTCCCTCAAAACCGTTTCAAACCCTCTGTCCAAAATTGGCCCTGCAGAATTTTGGCTGTTGACAGAACCTATTTTCTAAAATGGCCAAAAAAGCCAACTTGTTCGAAATAACTACCCTTAGAACTAAACATGAAACTTGTAGTAGACATACTAAACTAGAACATATTCAAAAATGGGGTCATTTGAAGATGATCGAATATCCCAAAACTGAGACCAACAGTGACATATTTTTAGTAAAATCTTAAAAAAAGAGCTAAACCATTTTCACTTAGGATGCTTTATTAACGCTTTTGCCTTAGGTTTTGGCCTTGGTGTTAAACATAAGAGTGGTAGAAAAGATTTTTATCTAAATAGTGTTTAAAAGTTATAACTTGATTCCAAGTCTAGATGCCCCAAAACTCTGTCGACCATTTTAATTTAATACTCAATTTTGGCCTTAAAAGTTGCTAAGTGTGGTATGAGTATCCTTTGCTATGAGACTCGAGTTTTATATGATGATTTGTTTGAATTAGTTGATTAGTATTTTTAAATAAATGTACGATGATTAGAACTGATGTCAACAAGTGTTGAATCATATCTTGAGAATTATAGGTTATGCTTCACATACTTGTACCGTATGCTTTGCAAGTTGTACTATGAACTTTGCCATGCTAGTTGATACCATGCTATAAATTATTACACTTGAGATCAATGGTACACATTATGAACATTGTCACTTACAACCTGGCATATTGAAGTTCATCTGTGTAAACCGTTGTTGGGATGGGCTGTATTAAGTTATTTTTTTTGATTCTAAGTCTAGGGTGTCCCTAGTTTCAATTTTCAAAACTATTTTGGGATGAATTCCTCTTGTACACCCTGAGCGTGTCCCCGGTGTTACAAAATTTGGTTTATACACCCTGGACGTGTCCCCAGTTTTTGAAATGGTTTATGGATATTATTAGGTACCATGGGTTCGTCGCTAGCATTTGATTTGATGGCTTGGACTTTTGGTTGACATCGACAGAGGCATCACAAATCTTAAGGTGAGAAAAACCATTTATTATATGTCTGATATAACTGATTGATTGATTATTAAATTTGTTAGCCTGGAAGATGGCATGATTATTGAATTTTGTTAGCCTAGAGTATGGCGCAAACCCCACGTCGTTACCATTGAGTAAAACAGCTGTGGCCTAAAATCCAAAGAAGTTTTTACCATTCGCAATGAGGTACGATGATGGCTTTGGTGATCAAATACCCATAAAACTCTTCTGTAGTGATTTTCGGTGTGCAATTCATGTTATAATTTTGGTGTATGTCGGGTTTGGTATATGCATTGCATACACTGCATCTCAAATACGCATGTTTATCGACTTATCTGCTATCCTGTCATAAATTTTTCTGACTCCTTATCTATAAATCGTACTGGGTGTTATATGATATGCATTGTGGTGAATTTTGTGCCGTGAGATTAGTTATAAGGTTAGAGTGTTTTGCTTCTAGGCTTTGGCTTATGGTATTCGTGCCACTGGTGAGGATGAGTTTTTGGAAGGAAGTCATCCCAAAGGGAGCAGAAGAGTTTGAAAAACATGGTGAGTTCCAACAGCACATGGATCCCGCTAATGCATTTTGAGGATTCGAGACCTCTACTTTTGTTCTTTTATTCAATTTTTCCATACTTAGTGTAATTTTTGAAATTTCTTGGTGAAGCTATAATAGTTATGTACTTTTGAACAGTTTAGAACTCCCTTTTAATGTAATAACCAGCGTATGTAAATATGAATGAACGGCTAGAATATTCCTTTATTTATTTTTATGTATGTCCTAACGTGACCGGAGGACGGGGCGTCATAGTTGGTAATAGAGCTTAGGGTTAGTAAACCTTCAGGCCTTGGGTTATGGGAGACCACGAATTTTATAGCGTAGAATCTCTGTAGAATGTTTATATTATTAACTTATCACTTATAATTCTAAAAACATAAAATTCAAACCTAGAATTGCACCGATTTCGATCGCAGTACACCGAATGACTCCTGCCGAGCTAAGAGAGTTAAAAAACCAACTTCAAGGGTTGCTTAGTAAGGATTTTATCCGTCCAAGTGCATCGCCGTGGGGAGCACCAGCATTATTTTGCAAGAAAAAGGATGGAACCTTACGTCTTTCCATCAACTACCATCAGTTGAACAAAGTAACAATCAAGAATCGATACCCTTTACCCCGCATGGACGATCTCTTCGACCAGCTTTGAGGGTCAACCTGCTTCTCAAAGATCGATCTACGCTCAAGCTATCACCAACTCTGAGTTAAGGAGGAAGATATCCTAAAGACAACCTTTAGAACGTGATATGGACACTATAAGTTCGTGGTGATGCCTTTCAGATTGACGAATTCCCTAGGAGTTTTCATGAGTTTGATGAATAAACTTTTTCAGCCTTACCTCGACTAGTTTGTAGTGATTTTTATAGATGACATCCTGGTGTATTCAAGAACTAAGGAAGAACATGAGCAGCATTTAAGGATTGTTTTGTAGAAACTAAGAGATTCACAACTCTATGCTAAGGCTAGAAAGTTTGAATTTTGGTTACATGAAGTGCAATTTCTAGGACATGTGGTTTCTAAAGAAGGGATAGCTATGGATCTAGCCAAAGTGGAAGCTCTTTTAGATTGGAAGCCACCCGAGAACGTCTTTGAAATTCGTAGTTTCTTGGGATTAATTGGATATTATCAAAGGTTTATCCAAGATTTCTCTAAAGTGGCGCGACCAATGACAAGATTGGCACAGAAGGGAGTGAAGTTTGAATGGAACGATAAGTGTGAGACGCCTTTTCAGGAGCTTAAGAAAAGGTTAACTAGTGCTGCTATCCTTATCATACCTGAACGAGAGGTTAGATATACAGTGGAAGGATTAGGATGCGTGCTGATGCAAAACGGTAAGGTAGTAGCCTATAGGTGAAGACAATTGAAACTTCATGAGCAGAACTATCCCACCCACGACCTAGAGCTTGCAGCCGTGGTATTTGCACTAAAGTTATGGAGGCACTATCTTTACAGAGGACAGTTTGAGCTATTCTCGGACCACAAAAGTCTGAAGTACTTATTCACCCAAATGGACCTCAACATGAGACAATGCCGGTGGATGAAATATCTAGAGGACTATCAGTTCACTTTAGACTATCACCCGGGTAAAGCGAATGTGGTAGCTAACGCCCTTAGTCGGAAGACAAAGAGTACGTTGGCTGGTATAGCAGTAAGGGAATAGAACATGGTAGGAACGCTCAACAAGTATCGACTGCAACTTTCATAGTCGGGAGATGAGAACTGTTTTTGTCTAACTGTGGCAACGATAAATCTTCATCAGCAAATTGTGGATGCCCAAAAGTATAACCAAGAGTTTGAATTTATTCAGAGGTATCTTATCACGGAGGAACCAAAACCAGGTTGGGTAGTCAACAAACACGAGAAGCTGACGTACTTAGGAAGGCTTTTCGTACCGAATGTTAATGATCTAAGGAGAGACATCCTGAAGGAGCATCATCAATCACTCTTTCCTATCCACCTCGGAGGAATAAAGATGTATTAAGATTTTAAGAGGCATTATTGGTAGAATGGCATGAAAAAGGATGTAGCAAGCTTCGTAGCCAAATGCCTTATATGTTAGCAAGTGAAGGCCAAGCACCAAAGATCGGGAGGAACCCTTCAACCCCTGGAGACACCTTAATGGAAATGGGACTACATCACTATAGACTTTGTCTCTGGACTACCAAGGTCACCAGTAGGATATAACTTTATCTGGGTAATCGTGGATCGTCTCACAAAGTTAGCACATTTCCTACCAGTTTCGACATCCAAAAACTTGGAAACCCTGAGTTAGAAATACATTTGGGAAATCGTTCGTCTTCACAGAATTTCGTTATCTAAAGTATCAGATCGAGACCCACATTTCACCTCGCGGTTTTGGCAAAGCTTGCAAGCTGCTTTAGGAACAGAGCTTTGTTTTAGCACGACTTTTCACCCACAAACTGACAGACAATCTGAACGCACAATTCAAATGCTAGAATACATACTTCAAGGCAAATAAGGAAAAGCACCTACCATCTGTCGAGTTCGCTTACAACACCAACTATCAGTCCAGTATTAGCATACCGTCATATAGAGCTCTCTACGAAAGATCGTGTCGTTTTCTAATTTGTTGGACTAAAGCTAGAGAGAACGCACTTTTTGAGCCTGATCTTATACAAGAGACTACCGAGAAGATCTGATTAATTCAACGACGATTAACCACTACTCAGAGCAGACAAAAGAGCTATGCCAATCAGCGACGGAGACCGCTACGATTTGAAGTAGGATATCATGTATTCTTGAAGATCCAACCATGACGAGTAGTTATATGTTTTGGCCAGAAAGGAAAGCTAGCTCCAAGGTACATCGAATCGTTCGAGATTTTGGCTAAGTTAGAGAAGTAGCATATCGTTTAGCTCTACCACTGTAGCTCGCTAGTGTTCATAACATTTTTCATGTGTCAATGTTGAGGAGTTACAAACCTGATTCTGCCCACATTTTGGATTGGAAGGAGCTCCATGTTGATGAGGACGTTACATTCGAAGAACAACCCGTAAGGATAACCGATCAACGTGACAAGATTCTTAGAGGAAAGACCATCCCGCTCATTCGAGTTCTTTGGAGTCACAACAGAATTGAAGAGTTAACTTGGGAACGAGAGGAAGTCATGAAGGCAAGTCATTCCCAATAGTTCATAGATTGATGTACGATACGAGATTTTAGGGATAAAATTTATTTTTAGTGGGGTAGATTGTAACGACCCTGCTCGGATCCTAGTATTAGTGATGGATAGACCACGAGGCCATAAAACACGAAAAAAGTTCAAAACCCTAATGCGACTTAAAAACCATAAGTTTAACCCAGAAACCTTAAAAAGGTCTAAAACTCAAGTAACAAAATCTTAACACCCGGAGAGTCTCCCAGCATTCTAAATTAAGTAATTATCATAAATTAATGAATTCGAAATTAAAAATCTTCATAAGTATGGTAAAATGACCATTTTACCCATAGTACAGCAAAAAGTGTTAAAAGCTCATATTTTGACGCATGTATACCCTAAATCAAGAATTTAAGTACAATTAAGTAGTAAAGGACAAAATAACATCAAAAATGACCAAAATACTGTTAGCGTTGGTATACTAAAAATTATGTTTTTAGTATTTAATTTTATTTTTTAATAATAAAATTAATTTTTTATTTTATGAGAATCTTTATGAGCAATGCATGTGTATCATTTCTTTAATGTTATGCATGGATGTCTGATATTCTGTATAGTATTTAATCTGGTGTGTAGAGCATGGCTTACACACAGAAGATCAGATTTTAGATTCTTACAAAATATAAGTTTTATATTCACAGTTTAGATGAAAATGGACATATCATCGGTACAACTGTAGCATAGAGTTTTAGTAGGTCTGTCTTAGTTATGGGGAATAGATAATAGCGTCGTCTATTGTTCCGACTCTCTGTGCAAGTACACTTTATGTGTATTGAATGGGACATTTAGGATAATTAATTTTATACTGACTATATAAATTAATTCACGCCCCAAGATTATTATGAATAATGCTTATTCTCTTAATCCTGAAATAATTATTAATTTGCGTATATTTAATATTCGTTATTTTGATCTATTAGATGGTGTGATTTTATATGGGTCTATATTATCGGTGAGTTGGATAGCGGTATTATTTATATGGTAAATATTAATTATTGAGGGAATCCACGTCTCGAAAGATTGAAATTGACGATACCCCCTTAAGGAAGCTTATAAGTTTTGACCGGGTCAAACACTGCAAGTGGATTTAATTATTTGACAGTTAAATAAGTTAAGCATAAGTGCATAAGAATTATCAATATGCCGATTAAATTAAATTATCAGTAATTAAATTGAATTGGTGGGTATTAAAAATTTTAACGTGGGGAGAAATGATAAGTATTTAATAACAAGAGCTCAATGCTATATGGTCTTGAAATTATGAGTCAGAGTGCAATTATTGTTCTTTAGTGGGGTGAACTGTAATTTAGTGTTTCATAGAAATTGTAAAAACTGCTGTTGATTTTTCATAATAGCATATACCGCTATGAGATTTGCTTAATTGTAGAAATCGTTGATACGTGTCTGTGTTCTACTGGAAGTCTTACTCATAATTACTCTCCAGGTCCCTATTGTAGTCCTATATATATGCGGGTAGGCTAAACCAGTTTCATAACTTGTCTTCTAAGACTAAAGCTGTCTTGGTTCTGTCGGTACGAGTTCTCAGAGGATTATAGCCCACACTATATCTGGGAATCGCATAAGGGAATACAGTAGAAGATCTAATAGGACCTTCAACTCGGATTCAAATCGTAGTTGAAGATTCGATCGGTAAAAAGGTATTCTTCTAAATTAATTTCAGAAGCACGGGTTTTGTTTTGATTGTTCGTTATCAAAAATTTTATCTAAAACCCATTTTTGCGATTGTCCGTCCAGTTAATTTTTTTCGCTAATCGTTAGCAAAAACAAAGATCTTGGCAGTCTTGCCTCCAACAATTGGTATTAAAGCCGTTTATTTTTATTTTTGGTTATCGGGACCTGATAGTTTTAGAACTGTTGCTAATTTTATTTTGTAGGCATTCTAATCTTAATTTTATGATCGTCATTTAATTTTTATGTTTGATTGAATGGTGTGAATGATGATTATTTTTTTTAATCACGGGAGTTGATTGTAATAGATCAAATATGAGCCTTCGGAACATAAGATCAATGTAACAGTTAGCTTCTATTTCTAAAATATCTATTTAGATTATTTAATAACAGGTTGAACATGTCAAAAAACACGAAGAATGGAGGCGGCACCGGCAGTGGTTCGGGTTTTTACGGGCCGCGGATTGCGGTAAGTTTTTAATGGTTTTAAACTGTTTTTTTCCGTGAGTTTTTTTACAATATTTATGAATAAAAAATAGCATAAAAAGTAAGTCAAAAATAGTAAGAAAAAATCACCAAACACAATTCGATTTCGGCGGCTTTGCTAGCAGCGATTTATATGATTATCTTTTGGAAAATTTTATAAACATAAAATAACAGTAACGTATACCTCAAAGTACTGTAAAAAATCAGTAAAAAACTGCACCAAAATCACAACCCAAACAGGCAGCAAGTAGGCCGGCTGCGGTGGCGCCCAAGGGCAGCAGCTTCCAGGCAGTTTTCTGACAGTTTTTTTGGTTGTTTTCGAGCATTTTTTCTGACAAAAAGATATTACTTTTGAGAGCTTTATTTTGATATAAAGTATGTCAAAAATCAAGTTTGGAAAGAGGTCAAAAAAGCCTCGAAAAGTTGGCTGCGCAGTGCTGTTGCAACCAACATCATTTTTTTGTCGTTCGAACAATTTTTTCTGTTGTTTTTCAAGAAGTTTTTCAGCAAATTTTTTGACAGAAAAATCTCTTATTTTGAGAGTTTTTCAACGGTATAATGCTCGTTGAAAATCGAGCCCGGATGAGATAGCAACAGCCGTCTGAAGGTGGCAGCAAGGTGGTGCCAGCGGTGGCTGGTGGTTACCGGCGACTTTCTCTCTCCCATGACTAATTTTGATGTATATTCTAATATATACGAGAGTGATATGATATATATTGATATATCAAATAGTATTAGGAAAGCTTGATGCAATCAGAACACTGAATCAAAAGCGAACAGGAATTGAAACAGCTTATTTTCTTAGGGAGACTGAAACACCTCAGTGTTTCACTTGAATCATAAATTTGGGATATACTCTTATCATGTTTATATATATATATATATATATATATATGAACTGCGTGGATTGCTGCATATCTATTTTATTTATCTTATTAATTTAATTAATTCAAAATTTTAATTTTAATTAAAATATTTTGTAATGAAAAATAAAATTAAGTTTTTTTAATTAATTAATTTAAATTAAATTTAAAAAATTTAGATAGTTTATTGTTTTTACAAAATATCATGTTTAAGATGATTTTTTTAAATCATCTTGAAAAAACGTAAAAATTAATTCTGAATTTTGAATTAATTAAATAAAAATGTTTAATCAAAATAAATTATTATTTTTAAAAAAATATGAAATAAAAAATAAAATAAATAAATATCTTTAATCAATACCTTAGCTAAAAAGCTAGAAAAGTGCCTTCTAAGTCAGTACCTTATACTCCCACAGAATTGTGGACCGGGCGTAAGCATAGTCTGAAACACAATTATAATTAGAGGTGTCCAGCACATGTGCTAAAAGAGAACGTGGGTAAGTTGAAATCTAGGACAGAAGTATGTTTCTTTGTAGGGTATCCCAAGGGAACGAAGGGTGGTCTATTTTAAATTCTAAGGATCATAAGGTCATTGTTAGCACCAATGCCCAAATTTTAAAAGAGGATAATATTATGGATCACATATCAAAAAGCAATATTATTTTGGAAGAACTGAGAGAAAATACTAGCAGAACGGAAGAATAAGTCACTAATATCCCATTACTTCGTCGCACTTGGAGGATTATCGAGACAGGTGCAAATCAAGAATAGTGTGCTGATGCACAGGGTTTTAATTCTGTACAGCGTGTTACTGCTAGTATACAAACACAGGTAGTGCCTCGTCATAGTGGGAGGGTTATTCATCAACCTGACTGGTATATGTTCTTAGAAGAGTCTTTTGACATGATCCGCAGAACTAGATACCGAGTCCTGTAACTACAATGAAGCACTTTAATACAAAGTTGCAGATCTTTGGCAAAGAGCTATGAATTCAGATATGGAATCTATGTATTCCAATCAGGTCTGAAAACTTGTAGAACCACCCGAGTGGATAAAACCCATTGGATACAAGTGAATCTACAAGAGAAAGAGAGGAGCAGACGAAAAGATTGAAACCTTCAAAGCTAGACTTGTTGCTAAAGGGTTCACTCAGAAAGAAAGGATCGATTATGAAGAAACCTTTTTGCCAGTAGCCATGCTTAAGTCTATCCGGATTCTCTTATCTATTCCGCTCATTTCGATTATAAAATTTAGCAAATTGACGTCAAGACAACTTTTTTTAATGGAAGTCTTGACGAGTGTATCTATATGATATAACCAAAATTTGGAAAATTGACGTCAAGACAGCTTTTCTTAATGGAAGTCTTGACGAGTGTATCTATATGATATAATCAGACAGATTCATTGCAAAGGGCCAAGAAAACATGTTATGTAAGCTTAAGAGATCCATTTATGAACTTAAGCAGGCATTGAGGTCTTGGAACACTTGGTTTGATCAAGTCATTAAGTCTTATGATTTTGATCAAAGTCCAGATAAGTCCTGCGTGTACAAGAAGCGTGACGGAAGCGTGGTGATCTTTCTAGTACTTTATGTAAACGATATCTTGCTCATCAAAAACGATGTGGGGACATTATCTACGGTGAAAGTATGGTTATTTGGGCAGTTCGATATAAATGACTTGGGAGAAGCCAGTCACGTCCTTAGAATCAAGCTTGTACGAGATCAAAAATAAAGGATCATGAGCTTATCACAAGCAAATATATATCGATGATATAATTAATTGTTTTAGCATGCAAGATTCTAAAAAAAAAATTCTCCTTTTAGGCATGGAATTACTTTATCCAAGGATCAGTGTCCTAAGACACCTAATGAGATAGAGAAGATGAAATGCGGTTCCTTATGCTTCGACAGTAAAATGTCTCATGTATGTTATGTTTTGCACTAGACCCGACATTTGCTTTGCCGTTGGCATGGTTAGTAGATATCAGTCTAATCAGGGTAGGAGTATTGGACTACGATAAATAATATAATCAAATACTTAAAAGGGACTAAAGATTATATGTTGGTTTACCAGGCAGAGAGTCTAGTATCTTTAGGGTGCACAAACTCAGATTTTAAGTCAGACATAGAGCTTGCATCAGGAGACAACCTTACAGATCCTTTACAAAGAGTTTACCGGCTAAGACTTTTGATAGTCATGTAGAGGGCATGAAAGTCAGATGTATGGTAGTATGATTTTAAGTGTAAGTGCGAGATTGTTAGGGTTGGTATACTGAAAATTCTATTTTTTGTATTTTATTTTATTTTTTAATAATAAAATTAATTTGTTATTTTATGAAAATCTTTATGAGCAATGTATGCGCATCATTTCTTTAATGTTGTGCATGGATATTCGATATTCTGTATAGTATTTAATCTGGTGTCTAGAATACAGCTTGCGCGTAGAAGATCAAATTTTAGGTTCTTGCTGAATATAAGTTTTATATTTACAGTTTAGATGGAAATAGATATACCATTGGTACAACTGTAGCACAGAGTTTTAGTCGGCCTATCTTGATTACGGAAAATAGATAATAGCGTCATCTCTCTTTGCTAGTACAGTTTGCGTGTATTAAATGGGACATTTAGGATAATTAATTTTATACTGACTATATAAATTAATTCATACCCCAAGGTTATTATGAATAGTGCTTATCCTCTTAATCCTGAAATAATTATTGATTTGCGTTTATTTAATATTTGTTGTTTTGATTCATTAGAGGGTGCGATCTTATATGGGTCTATATTCTTGGTGAGTTCTATAGCGGTATTATTTATATGACAAATATAAATTATTGACGGAATTCACGTTGCAAAAGATCGGGATTGACAATACCCCCTTAAGGAAGCTTATAAGTTTCGACCAGGCTGAATCCTGCACGTTGATTTAATTATTCAGCAGTCAAATAAGTTAAGCGAAAGGGTTTAAGGAATATCAAGATGCCGATGAAATTAAATTGTCAGTAATTAAATTTAATTAGCGGATATCAGAAATCTTAACGTGGAAAAAATGAAAATCATTTAATAACAGGAGCTTAATGCTATATGATCTTGAAATTATGGGTCAGAATACAATTATAGTTCTTTAGTGGTGTGAACTATAATTCAGTGTTTTATGGAAATTGCAGAAACCGCAGCTAGTTTTTCATAATTGCAGATACCGCAATGAGATTTGCTTGATTGTATAAACCGCTGAAACGTATCTGTATTCCACTGAAAGTCTTACTCATAATTACTCCACGGGTCCCTACTATAGCCTTATATATACGTGGGTAGGCTAAACTAGTTTCATAACTTGTCTTCTAATACTAAAACTATCTGGGTTCTGCTCGTACGAGTTCTCGAAAGATTATAGCTCACACTATATCCGAGAATTGCATAAGAAAATACAGTAGAAGATTTGACAGGACCTTCAACTCGGATTCAAATCGTAGTTGAAGATTCGACCGATAAAAATGTATTCTTCTAAATTAACTTCAGATGCATGGGTTTTATTTTGATCGTTCGTCATCAAAAGTTTTACCTGGAGCCCGCTTTGGCGATTGCTCATCCAGTTAATTTTTTTCGTTAATCGTTTGCAAAAATAAAGATCTTGACAGTCTTGCCTCCAACAACTGGTATCAGAGCCGTTTTATTTTTTATTTTCGGTTATTAGGGTTGGGTAGCTTCAGAACTGTTACTAACTTTGTTGTGCAGGCATTCTAATTTCAATTTTATGATTGTCATTCAATTTTCAAATTTGATTAAATGGTGTGAATGATGATGATTTTTTTTAATCACAGGAATTGACGGTGATAGATCAAATATGAGCTTTCAGGACATAAGATCGATAAAATAGCTAGCTTCTATTTTTAAAATATCTTTTTAGATTATTTAAAAACAGATTGAACATGACCAAGAGCACGAAGAACAGATGTGGCACTGGTGGTGGTTCAAGTTTTTACGGGTCACGGATCGCGATAAGTTTTTTAATGATTTTAAACGATTTTTTCCAGTGAGTTTTTCTGCAGTATTTATGAATAAAAAAGAACATAAAAAATAAGTCAAAAATAGTAAGGAAAAATACCAAAACAGTCCGGTTCTGGCAACTTTGCCAGCGACTGTTCGGCAGTAATTTTTATGATTTTTTGCACCATTTATGGGACTATTTTTGAGAAATTTTTTAAATATAAAATAGCAGTAAATCATACCACAAAATATTATCAAAAATCAAAAAAAACTGTACCAAAATCACAATCCAAATAGGTGGCAACAACTTCCAGTCAATTTTTTAATAATTTTTTAGGCTATTTTTTAGCAATTTTTGTTGAAAAGATAGTAATTTTTGAGAGCTTTCTTTTGATATAAAGTACGTGAAAAATGGAGTTCGGATGAGGTTAGAACGACCTCGAAAAGTTGGCGATTAGAGGCGGTGGTGCTGGGTGCGGCGGCAGCAGTTTTGGGTAATGTTTTCGGTAGTTCTCTGGGTTGTTTTTGAGCAATTTTTTTTATTGAAAAGTAGTACTTTTTGAGAGTTATCTTTTGATATAAAGTTCGTTAAAAACCGAGTTCGAGAAGAGGTCGAAAAAGCCCCGGGAAGTTGGCTGCGCAGTGCTGTTGCAGCCAACAGTATTTTTTTGTTATTTGGACAGTTTTTTTTGCAGTTTTTCGGGCAGTTTTCCAACAGATGTTTTGATAAAAAAATCTCATATTTTGAGAGCTTTCTGATGGTATAAAACTCGTTGAAAATCGAGCCCGAATGAGGCGGCGGGAGCCGCTTGAAGGTGGCGGCAAGGTGGTGCCAGCGGTGGCTGGTGGTTGCCGATTACTTTCTTTTTTTCGGGACTGATTTTGATATATATTCTAATATATACGAGACTGATATGATATATATTGATATATCATATAGTATCATGAAAACTTGATGCAATCAGGACACTAAATCAAAGGCGAATACGGATCGAAATAGCTGATTCTCTTAGTGAGACTAAAACACCTCAGTGTTTCACTTGGATCATAAAATCAGGATATACGCATATCGTGTTTATATTTATATGAATTGCATGGATAATTGCATATCTTTTTTATTTATCCTTTTAATTTAATTAATTCAAAATTTTAATTTTAATTATTGAAGGTATTATTTATGTGGTAAATATTAATTATTAACGAAATTCACGTCCCGAAAGATCGGGATTGACGATACCCCCTTAAGAAAACTGATAAGTTTTGATCAGGTCAAACCCTACTGGTGGATTTAATTATCCAGTAGTCAAATAAGTTAAGCGAAAGAGTTTAAGGAATATCAAGATGCCGATTAAATTAAATTGTCAGTAATTAAATTTAAT
>JAOTRH010441171.1:0-32861 GCA_034768845.1 Heliamphora exappendiculata
CCCCCCCCTCCTCAAGGAATTTTGCCTCCAAAATTCATTACAAGGTCACGAGGTAAATAACTCTGGGTATCTAGCACGAACCCCAGACTCAAGCTCCCATATCGCTTCTTCAACCCCGTGATGAAGCCATAGGACCTTGACATAAGCAATTGTTCTCCCTCTCAACACTTTCTTCTTTATGTCTAGAATCTTCACTGGACACTCCTCATAGGTGACATCCTCATCAACCCGCAACTCGGCCCAATCCAGAACATGTGAAGGGTCAGGTTCATACCTCCAAAGCATAGAAACGTGGAATACATTATGCATAGACGCCAACTGAGGTGGCAAAGCCAGATGGTATGCTACCTCACCAATCCTTTCTAGGATCTTAAAGGGTCCAATAAAGTGCGGTGAAAGCTTCTCTCTACGACCAAACCTCATCAAACCTCTGCGTGGTGAGACCTTCAGAAATACGTAATCCCCAACTGTAAACTCTAAAGGTCTCCTTCTCCGATCGGAATAACTCTTCTGGCCACTCTGAGCTGTCACTAGGCGTTGGCGAATCACTGTAATCTTCTCAATCGTCTCCCGGACCAAGTTGGGTTCCAAGACTGTGGCCTCTCCCACATCTGTCCAACACACTGGTGACCTACACGGCCTACCATATAAAGACTCATACGGTGCCATCCCAATATTGGACTGATAATTGTTGTTGTATGTAAACTTTGCCAATGGTAAATGATCTTCCCAAGAACACCAAAAATCAAGTACACAGGCCCTCAACATATCCTTCAGTATATGTATGGTCCTCTCAGACTGACCATCTGTTTGGGGGTGAAAAGTAGTACTAAATATCAAACTCGTCTCCAATGCCTCCTGAAGACTCTGCCAGAAGCGCAATGTAAAGCACGATTCTCGGTCAGAAACAATAGATACCGGCACTCAGTGTAATTGGACTATCTCTCTGACATACTATCTACTTAGTCTGTCTACTAAATTCTTCACACGAATGGGGAGAAAATGTTCAGACTTCATCAACCTATCAACCATAACCCATATAACGTCGTGTCCCTTCGGTGATCGAGGAGGTTCTGCTATAAAATTCATCGTAATGTTCTCCCACTTCCACTCAAATATAGGCAACGACTGCAACAATCATGTCGATCTCTAGTGTTCTACCTTTACCCGCAGACAGGTAAGGCATCGAGAAATAAATCGAATCACATCCCTCTTCATTTCTGTCCACCGGAACTGATGACGCAGATCGTGATACACCTTAGTGCCTTCTGGATGCACTGTAAGACGTGAATGATGGCACTCATGTAGTATCTCAACACGGCATGCCTCTGGTACAAACAACCTCCAAGCCAATCTCAAACCCTGATCTGAACTCACAACCCATCCCGCTGTGTCCTCTCCACTAGCAGCACGCTCTCATATCATCTGAGCCTCCTGATCCGTCTGTTGGACTTCTAGCACACGTGCAATCAACGCAAGTCATGAAACTACCGAAAACAAAGTGGCTCTCCTCGCTGTCTCCCCGAGACACATATCAAACTCTCTTATCTCTCCAAGCATGTCCCATTCGCGTATAGCCACAAAAGTTAACGACCCATGAGATCTCCTACTGAGAGCATCAACCACCACATTGGCCTTCCCTGGATGGTACTGCAAGTCAAAATCATAATCTTTCAACAACTCCATCCATCGTCGTTAGCGCAAGTTCAAGTCTTTCTGCGAAAATAAGTATTTTGAACTCTTGTGATCGGAGAAAACCTCAAAGTGATCACCAAAAAGATAGTGGCGCCATGTCTTCAAGGCAAAGACCATGGCTCCCAACTCCAAGTCATGTGTAGGATAGTTCCTTTCATGTATCTTCAACTGTCAGGAACCATGGGCTACGACCTTACCTCCCTGCATCCGAATGCAGCCCAAACGTCGTGTGACGCATCACAATACACTGTATATCCCAAAACTCTCTCTAGAATGATCATCACCGGCATGCTAGTCAACCTTATCTTCAACTCCTAGAATGCCGACTCACAAGACTCACTCCAAATAAACATAACTCCCTTCTGCGTCGACGCATCATCGGCGCAGCAAGTCTAGCAAAGTCCTTCACGAACCGCCAATAGTAGCCTGCCAAACCTAGAAAGCTACGGATCTCAAATACATTCTTTGGTTGCTCCCAACCCATCACTGCATCAGTCTTCGACGGATCCATAGCTACTCCGTTAGTTGACACCACACGTCCAAGGAATCTCACCTCGAACATCCAAAACTCACACTTCTCGAACTTTGCATACAAGCGATGCTCTCTTAGAGTCTGTAAAACAATGCGTAGATGATCCTCGTGAACCTCCCTCGTGGGTGAATAGATAAGAATATCATCCACGAACACCACCACAAAACTATCCAAATATGAATGAAAAATCCTATTCATCAAACTCATAAACGTAGCATGAGCATTCGTCGGATCGAACGGCATGACCAGAAACTCATAGTGACCATAACGAGTCCGAAAGGCGGTCTTCGCTATGTCCTCATCCCTAATCCTCAACTGGTGGTATCCTGATCTCAAGTCAATCTTTGAGAAACAACTCGATCCCTTCAACTGGTCAAACAAATCGTCAATCCTCGGCATCGGATACTTGTTCTTCACTGTTACCTAATTCAGCTTCCGATAGTCGATACATAATCGCAAGGATCCATCCTTCTTCTTAGCAAAAAGAGCAGAAACTCTCCACGATGAAGTACTCGAGCGTACAAACCCCCTATCAAGTAACTCCTGAAGCTGTACCTTGAGTTCTCACAACTCAGCTGGTGCAAAGTGATAAGACGACATAGATATGGGAGCAACTCTTGGAACCAAATCAATAGAAAACTCTACCTCGCGACCCGGTAGCAACTCGAACAAATTATCAGTAAAGACGTCTGGATAGTCCCAAACCACTGGGGGTAACTCTCCTTGGACCCTAACCATCTCATCCAACATGAGAGCTGAAAAGAGAAAACTCAGATTCCCTCGGCTCTGAGCAACACCGGGCATGGACGCTAAACCCTCATCCCTATCACCCAGGAAACGAAAGCAATCACCCGCCGGTGTACAAATCAATACCTTACGTCGATCGCAATCAATAAAGGCACGATAGGTGGTCAGCTAGTCCATCCCTAGGATGACATCAAACGTGGTCATGTCTAGAATGAAAAAGTCAAACTCTAAACAATTACCGGCGACCTCCAACACACAGGATCTACAAACGTGACTTAGCATCACACTCCCACTGACTAGGGTCACTACGTTCAACACACTACCCAACAAGTCTGTCTCTAATCCCAATGCAGATGCAAAAGCAGATGAGATAAATGAATACGATGCTCCCGTGTCAATAAGAACACTGACCCATGATCTATATACTAGAAGAGTACCTTTGATCATGGATGTGATAGTTGCAGCATCGGGCGTGAATGGTGCTCTAGAAGAACTGGGGCCAACAAGAACATATGCTCTGGCCTGTCCACTATGGCCCTGAACTGTCGACTGTCTGCCAGACTGTACTGAGGCACCACCCTTTGCAAACCTGGACGTTTGGGCTCTAGGCTACTGATACGTCTGTCGTCCCTGAGCAAATGGAGCAGCTGGTGCTCCTGCTGTACTTTGAATGCTACCTCCTCTGAGATAGTTCCTCCTGATGTACCCAGACTGACCACACTCAAAACATACCAGTGGTCCTCTCCCCTGAGACTGGGTAAGTGCTGGACTCTGGATCTGGCCCTTCAGCGAGCACTTAGGTGATCGATGCCCTGGCAGTCAGCATCGATAACAAATGACCTCTCTCTGCTTCAGCTTTCCTGTAGAGGCTACTGAAGGTGCATGCATAGAAAATTGCGGCTGATACGACCCTACCGGATAAGAACTCGGACCAGACGACCTGTGGCGCTTCCTCCTCTGCCAATGAGACTGCGTACGTCCCCCATCCTGTTGACTCCTACTCTCTCTATCCTAGTGGGTCTCGTTTAGGGTGTCTTCCACTTTCATGGCTGTCTCTACCAACTCTGTGAAGACCTGCATCCTGAATACTGCCACTCTATCTCAAATTGCTGGCCTCAAATCCCGTTCGAACCTCTTCGCACGAAATTCAACAATAGGCACAATCTCCTGTGTAAATCGGGACAAGCTAGTGAACTTGGCCTCATACTGAATCACTAACATCGTCCCCTGAGTCAGGAAAAAAAGTCCTCTCTATAACAATCTCTCAAAGTCGCCAGGAAGTATTTCTCCAAAAATACCTTTGTGAACGCCTCCCAAGTGCCTCCTACTATAGTCTTGGCAAACTTCCACCACATATGAGCACTCCCTCTCAGCTAGAAGGCAACGAATGTAACCCTCAAATCATCTTCCTCTATCTGAAGCGTATCCAAGATCTTGGTAACCAACTCCAGCCATTCAGTGGCTATGGTGAGGTTAGGATCCCAAGAAAAGGTAGGAGGGTCTTGACGGCAAAACTCACGCATCGCAACCATCGCCCTCGGCTCAGGTATGCTCTCCTTTCCCCTTATAGCCTCTGCCAGCTGCCGGATGGAGACTACCATCTCATGCAACAGATCTACCCCATCAACTGGTCCTTGGGGTGCATTAGCATCCCCAATATCTAGGACTAGAACATCCCTTTGGCCAGAACCACGGTCACGACCTCAACCACGATCTCGTCCTCTCCGCGTGGACATAACTCTATACGAAAGAAACATAATAGGATAAGCTTTCATACAACATGTTATTGCTAACATAAAAGACATAACACACATAAGCATGTTAACACATAGCCACTTAAGATTATGTCAACACATCTCACATATTGAGGAGGACCGACAAGAAAGACTCGTCCATTTGGATAACCTACTTAGATTTCTTGCTAGAAAACACGTCGGCCAAACGCCTTTCTAATTTGGCTTTCAAGTTTGTTAACCCAAACGCCCGAAGGCGAGACTAATCAATCCTAAGGTCCAACCTCTATACCCACGTATACACAACTATCATACTGAACAGGCTATCATGCGTAAGTTAGAAAACACTTAAACACGTGCAATCAAGCACACGCACATCCTCACAAGGTGATGCACCCTCTTTCCCATGGCTCTTAGGTATTCGTACCCAAAGCTCTAATACTAAGTTATCACGTTCCAAACTCCAGGATCACGTGAAAGCCCACCAAAACACCATTTATGAAAATAAGAATTTCAGTTACGAAACCATCAACCAGAAAATACATCATTTGGATAAAAGAATACCTAAGGTTTATCTCTCATAAACAGTAAACATACAGCTCCATACATGTATAAAGTATATCGTCTCATGGCATACAAAAGTCGCCTTCAGAAATAGGCATCGCATGTAAGACTACATGTCTCAAAAAATAATGAAAACTACAGTAAGTCTTCTACCACCACGAGTATCTAGGTCAACTTCACATGCTTATCTACACCTGAAAAATATTTGTACAAAATCTCACACCGTGAGCCGAAGCCGAATAGGAATAGACTATAAAGTTGTAAATAAGGATATGCGATCATACAGTATGAGCTAACTCACCCATAGGAGCCAAAAAGGTTTTCCATCCCAAAATCACAAGTTTTTCATTAGTCTAACACGAGCCTCAAAATAGTTTTTCTTCATAAAACCTCACCTTTTCATCTTTAAAACCATGCATATCAACAGTACAGATATCATGCCATAGTTAAAGCAAAGTAGTGATTAAAAACCTGATTTTGTTCACCTGAATCATACAACCGAGAATAAAATATTATTTTTTCACTCGGAACACACAACCGAGGAAAACAAGATAAAATGAAACCTATGTACCGACTCTGTCAACTCAAGACAAAGGCAACAACTATAAACTCCTGTCCATTACCTATCCCTGAACCACTTGAGGCCCACTAGATAATGACAAATTCTATACGAAGTTACAACAACGCAACCACACATGGGGGCAACCGGCTCTTTACGGATTGCCATGATCGAGGGAAGAAGCACCCAATGCTCTTTACGGATTGCCACGACTGAGAGAAGAAGCACCCAAACACAAACACTGCTACGGTACATCTATGAATCATTCAAAAATAGTACATAGCTCAACTATGAAAAATCGTAAAATAGTTATACATCAACATGTATAAAAAGATCCAAAATCCATCAACATGGAGATCTATTAGCATGTAAAAACATACTCTCACCAAACGTGTTAAAAGCTGAGACTCAACCCCAAGGGTTAGATCCAAACCTCCAAAAGAAAACACATTTTCAAGTTTTCCACAAACCTCCATTTTCAAAACCACCTTTTGAGAACTACGAATATCAACGCATCCGAAATGCGAGATCTCACAATTCCATCGGTTAAAACCACTCGAGGAAAGTCGAAACATCAAAAATTCTCAAAGCTGCCCAGACCCTCAGTCGACTAACCCCACTCACCCAGTCGATTGAAAACATGCTGGAAACCAAGAAAACCAAAACAGAACCATTTCAGTCGACTGACCTCCTAGGTTCAGTCGATTGACCTCCCAAAAACATGATCCAGTTGACTGATCTTCGAGATCCAATCGACTGACCTTGCCCAGAAACTATTTTTGAGCTACGGTTTCAACCCCCAAACCTCGAATCAAAGTCTCGAAACTCCCATTCATCACCCTCGGACATACACACGCCCAAGCCTAACCCTAAAACCTCGAAAGAAACTCTCAAAATACGATTCCATCCAACCAAGACGACGAAAAATGGTTTTAAACTAAAAACCCGATTTTATAGAAATATAAATCACTTTTTCATGCATTTTAATACGGTAAAACTGTACACGATTACACGTAGTATCCCTTTAAGACAATATAGTCTAGGATCCTACCTCGGTGAGGTAAAAACTCAACATTTCGATCCACGTGCAAAATTGAGTTTCGCCAAAATAAAATTCTGTCTAGATGAATGCGTAGACCATCGTGCCAATAACAAATATCAGCAGTTGAATCGTCAAAAACCGAGCCCAGGACTCCCGAGAAGTTAGAGAGAAGGTAGAGATAAAAAAAATGAGGAAACTCTTTGAAAAATTTTAAAAATATCTTACGCCAGATATTTATAAACCTTCAAAACATCTTCTTTTTTTTTAATTTTTGAAATTCACACCTCAACTCCCAACAACCCCAGGAACCAACCCTGCATGCATATTTAAACTCAATCATACATTAAAACGCATATAAATATGCTAAAGCAAAAAAAAAAAAAAAGAACGCGTCGAATATGTATAAATATTACAAAAAAGAAAAAGAAACGAAACTGGATCTCCCATGATTGATGAAGAAAAAGGTGCCAGCTACTCTAATATTAAACCAAAGACTTTATGATTAGATAGTGATCATGTATGGCGAGATAGGAATGCCGCAAGACATTCCGTGGAATAGCCAGAATGAGACAGTTATCTTTTTTTCAAAAGTCTATTCGAAGACCAAATTAGTCGACACTAACAACAAAAACGATATAATACCTTGTTAGCCATCAGCATAATCCAACAAAACTCACTGAGACAAAAATGAAAAAGTACTCCACATACTTTTAACTATCAGCATCCGTCGATGCAACTAGACAAAGCTCTTACTCAGACTTGTATGCCTTTATCAACAATCCATGTGATTCCCTTTACGACTCTTAATCCATCCAGGACACCTCGCATCCACTATTTAATTTTGAAGACAAAAATTTGAACACGGAAGAGATCTAAAGGCTTTAGTTTTTATATTTAAGGGAGGCTTGACCCTTGTTTAGCCATAACATTTGTTCGAATCTCTCTCTTCTTATATCTCTCTTGCATTTCTCTTGCATTCCTACTGTTACCATATTACTAAATAAAATAAAAGGAAGCTTATTTAAAGAAGAGTTGATCCACAAGATGATTTTGTTCTCTATTTTATATATAACCATAGGGCATCTCAATGACATTGTCGTTCAGCTTTCTTAAACGATTATTCAACTGAATCAAATAAAAAGCAACAAAACAACATTCTCACATTGGGTAACAAAAATTGGCGTGGACTCCAATGTGGTATTATCTTCTCTTTTTTTAATTAATATTTTTTCTCTCTTCATTATGAACTTATTTTTTTTTCATTCTCTTTATTTTAATTCTAACATTTCTCTTTTTTATCTCCCATCAAAAATATCTTTTTAATATATGTGTATACTGTCCAAGAAATCTAGTTAATTTTGTGCATTCTTTTTTTAGTTTACATACATCTTGTTTCTTTTGTTATTTTTATTAAATGAAGAGTGAGTATAATAAAAATATTTAAGTTATTTTTTTAATAATTAAAAAACTTCTATTTAAAATTAATTTTATAACTAAATTATATCTAAATTACTTTTAGGCACAAGTTATTGCTAATTTAGTATATATATAATTATTTTACATGCCTCTATGCACAAAGCCATGTTTCATAATTGAATAAGATTGATAACGTGTTTGAGATTAATATAAAAATTAAAAATAAAAAGGGATTAACAATGAAATATGGAGGGGTTTGGCAAAATTGGTGTGATTAGTTTTTAATTTTCTATTAGTAATTTTAGTTATAAGTCAAAAAAAAATTTTAAACATCTACAACTTCTGTTATAAATTATAATTACTTTTTCTTATATTTTAACTACAAGTTGCAACTTTTACCAAATATTTATAATTTCTACAATAAGCTACAAGTTTCAACAATACCAAACACCACCATATAATTATCCTTCTTGTTTCTTAAGCTTTGGATTGAAGGTAAGATTCGTATATTACATGTTTGGTTTGAAAAGTTCAAATGAATTTATTTTTTTTTATTTTTCTAATTTTAACCCTCTTACATAGAACCTCACCCACGAGTACCTGTGACTTATTCTGCTGGCCATTGCCATTATCTTCCTCGCAGGGAGTTTATGAAGTTTATTTTCATTTAATTATTTATAATCGGAAATATGTTAAAAATTGAGAATTTGAAGCAGTGTGAATACAGTCCGCAAAAACAATTAGAAATTTGGTTCGGAAAAAGAATTCTATGAATTCCGTGTAGCTTTTTTTATAGTTTATTTTTATTTTTAGTAAAAAAATTTCAGTATTAAATCAAATAAATTTACTTTTTAAGTTCTTGTCAATTAGAAATCAGAATTATGTGAATTTGGTCTACTTTTTTTTATACAGATTTTTTTTTCCCATTTTGAGTATTTTTTTTCCAATAATAACTCAATTAAGTATACTTTTTAGATTCCTTCACAAGAAATTAGAAAAGTATAAAATTTTGATTAAATTTTTTTAAAAGTTCATTTAAGATGAAAAGAAATCACTTAATAGGGTTTATTTGGTTTTTATCTAGTTTTATTTTTTTTTCTTTAGTAAATTTTGTACTTTAGCACCAACAAGCATACATTTTAGATTTTGTTGTCATGAAAAACTGAAAAAGTACAAAAATTTAAACCCAAAAATTTGAAAAAAAAGAAAACTAGTTAAGGAGAGGAGAGAATGTTAAATATAACAAATGTCAACATCAATTCTTCTTCTTTATGTAATAGAAGAATTGAAATGGGGAAAAGTTGGGTTAAAGCATATAAGTTAGGTCAAAGACTGAAAGGATAAATTGACTTATTTATTTATTTAATTAAATTAATTTTTTATTTTTAGTAAATTTTTTTTATAATTTAGTCAAACTTTTATACTTTTTAAACTCTTTTAATTGAGACGAGTCAAAAAAATAAAAAATTTTGATCAAAATATAAAAAAAATAAAAATAAACAAAAATAAATAAAAATAAACTAATAAGCCAAATAAATAAATTTATAACTAAAATTAGCCGGGCCAATAAGCAAATTAGCCCAAACAAGCCCATTTTTTTTCATTTGATACCGAATTTAGTTGGTGTAGATTAACAACCAGACCTAAAAAATCACTGAAACCACATTTGTTTTTGTTAGTCCAAAAGTTTTTTTTTATTGATTTTGATAATTTTTATAAATTTATTTTTTAAAAATAAAATAACTTTAAAAGGATAATATTTATATTTTTCAAACAGAAAGTATTGACACATTTTGAACAAATGAATTGATACTTTTAATCAAAAGAAATAATTTATCTCTCAAGAAGATTAAAATACTTAAATATTCTTGAGAATATTTTGTGTTGAACCCAATTAATAATTTAGTCAAAATTTTAAGGCAAAGTATACTTTAAGATATCAAGTGTCAACACATTTGAACAAGTGGTTTGACACCATAACTTGTTGTTAAAGTTATTTTCAGGTATTAAAAGTTTGTATTAACACAAATGAATTTTGTGTCAACACAAAATAGCCAAAACTCTCTGAACTCAAAATGAGTCGACACTGACAAAATTTGCTTGTCTCAATGTGTCCCTCTTTGTGAGATTCCACAGTTTATATACAAAAATATTGTTCAAATACAATACTAAAATTCATCCATTAGAATCAATCTAACCTAATCAAAATGGAAAGAATGTCTGTACAATCATAATTATGCCATAATTATGGCTAAATATATAACTAAATATATCCTAATTGACATCCCCCTCAAATTGATGCTGGTCGATCAAGAAGTATCAATTTGCCCACAAGGAACTGATGTCGCGGTCGGGTCATGGCCTTGGTAAACAGATCAGCAAGCTGAAGATCAGTGAAAATATAAAGGAGAGAAATGACACGAGCGTCTAAGATCTCCCGAATAAAATGACAGTTGACCTCAATGTTCTTCATACGTTCATGGAGAATTAGCAGCATTCTGAATGGCACTGGTGTTATCAGCATGAAGAGGGGTGGGATCAGATTGGGAAAAATCAAGTTCACCCAAAAGCCCACAAAACCAGACAATCTCAGAACATATAGCAGACATGGCACGGTACTCGGATTCAGTAGAGGATTTGGAAACACGGGGTTATTTCTTACTCTTCCAAGAGATTAAGGAATCACCAAGAAACATGCACCACTTGGTGACAGACCGTCTAGTATCCGGACATCCGACCCAGTCCGCATGACTATAGGCAACAAGACGCAAAGGAGAACCGATTAGGAAAAACAGCCCTCGGTAAGGGGAACCGCGAAGATATCGGATGATACAACGAACAGCAGCCAAATGTAGATGGCGAGAAGTTTGCATGAATTGGCTGACCTGCTAAACAGCGAAGGAAATATCAGGCCGAGTAATAGTTAAATAATTCAAACTGCCGACCAACTGTCGATATAGTGTAGGATTGGGGAGAAGATCACCCTCCTCACGACGATACTTCGTATTAACTTCTAAAAGAGTATCCACCGAAGAAGAGTCCTGAAGACCAGCTAAAACAATCAAATCCTGGGTGTACTTGTGTTGAGTCAGAAAGATGCTACAGGGATCTCTGTGAATTTCCAACCCCAAGAAGTATGTAAGAGGACTAAGATCCTTCATATAAAAGGAGGCCTAAAGATGCTGTTGTAGACGAGTAATCAAGTCGAAATTCGTCCCCATAGTAACAATATCATCAACATAAATAAGAAGAAGAACAATGTCGTTAGAGGACTTGCAAAGAAACATAGAGGAGTCATACTGACTATGCTCAAAGGAAAACTGAATTAAGGTAGACCGAAACTTATTAAACCACGCTCGAGGAGCTTGTTTCAACCCATATAAAGATCGTTTCAATTTTCATACATCAGAAGAGAAGGAGGAGGCCAACCCAGGGGACAGAGTCATGTAAATAGCCTCTTTGAGATCACCATGAAGAAAAGCGTTTTTAACATCCATTTGATGAAGTGGCCATCATTGGGACGCTGCAATAGAAATAACCAACCGAACCGTAGTCATCTTGGCAACAGGAGCAAATGTCTCATCATAGTCCACCCCATATTCCTGTCTATTACCAAGTGCAACCAACCTAACCTTATAGCTATGTAGAGTACCATCAAAATGCAGCTTGATTGAGTAAACCCATTTACACCCAATTGTTTTAACTTGTCTTGGACAGGGAACAACATCCCAGGTAATTGTCCTGAAGAGCCTGAAGTTCTTCACCCATTGCCGCCCGCCAACATTCATGCTTAATAGCCTCAGACTAACATGAGGGAATTGAAACAGAGGACAAAGTAGCATGAAGAGATGTATGAGAGAAGCCATACCGATTAGGAGGGCGAGAAACTCTAGTAAACCTCCGAGGAACAATGACAGAACCTGGATCTAGCAAATCAGATGAGTCAAGCTCAAGTGTCGGGTCAAATGCAGGAAGAGGCAACATTGAGTGTCGACGTTCATATGCAAAGCCAGATTTGAATCGCTCAGGAGTAGGAAACAAATCATCAAAATTAGGAAGAACAGTGATCTAAGGCAAAGAAACTACATAAGTAAAAAAGAATGAGTGATTTTCAAAGAAAACATGACGAGAAATACGAAATCTATTAGAGCTTGGATAATAACAAGCATAACATTTGTGCGAGTTACTGTATCTCATAAAGGCACATTTTACAGATTGAGCAGAAAACTTGTCTTTCATGTGAAGGTAAATGAACAATGCAAACACAACCAAATGTATGCATATCAAGATAGTTGAGATGCTCGTGATGCAGACGATAATAGAGACTTTCAAATGGCAAGACACTTACAGGCAACCTATTAATTAAATGAATTGTCGTGGAGAACACTTCTACCCAAAATTTAGCGAGAACAGATGACTCAACCAATAAAGTGCGAATAACATCCAACAAATGGCAATTCTTACGCCATTCTGTTAAGGTGTAGAAGGACAAAAACGCTCAAAAATAATTCCTTCCAGTTTAAGAAAGGCATGAAATTCATGAGACATATATTCACCACCCGAATCAAATCTTAACACTTTAATGCTTGAAGAGAATTGAGTTTCAATAAATGCCACAAATTGTTGAAACACATAAAATACCTCAGAATTAGAATGAAAAAAATAAATCCAAGTATACCGATTATAATCAGCAATAAATGTGCAAAATATTTATAATTTGTATGAGATATAACATGTGTAATACCCCATACGTCACTGTGGATCAAATCAAAACAGGTATCAACACGACTACCATGTGTAGAGAATGAAAGAGATTTACTCTTCCCCAATTTACATGTAGAGCAATCAAACGAGAGACGAGAAGAAAAGAAAAATTTATCTTTATTACCCAGCAAACCAGAGTAAATTAAATGAGACAGAACAGTAGGATTAGGATAACCCAAACGTTTGTGCTAGACATTAATTTTATTTTTAACAGTAGTACAAGCCAAAGAAAGGTAAGAAGGCATTGCAAAATGGAGAGAAAACAAACGTCCAATTTTAGGCCCCTTCGCAAGTATCTTCCCCGACACCTGATCCTGCACAATACAACCATCACGAGAAAACCCAACATTATAGTTATTATCAACCAATTGACCAACATAAATAAGACTAGTAGAAAGTTCAAGAGATACAAAAACTCCTTTAACTACTGAATTAATATCCTCAACAGCATGAATAGGAAGCTGACTCCCATTAGCAGTCTGAATGTATGAAGAGCCATGATAATTTTGAACATTGGAAAGCGTGTTAGAGGAACTAGTCATATGATTAGACACACCAGAATCAACAAGACAATGTGAAGATGATAGTGTATTGTTACCTTGAAGCCCTAAGACTGAAAATGGTGACATAATCATTTGCTGAACAGTTTTAGGAGCAAGAATAGCAGGATTACCAGTTGAAGAAGAAGCTGTCGTACCCACCGCAGCTGTAGAAGAAGCTGTCGTACCCACCGCAGATTGATAGGCACGAGTTCGGCGATTCTGGAAACGAGTGGGACAGTCTTTGATAATGTGTCCTGCCTTCTTGCAATAATTGCAAAACTTCTTGGCACATTGGACAGCAATATGTCCATATTCCTTACAGCTGAAGCATTAGACCTTCCGCATAACTCTTTTTTCATGAGCTGCATAAGCAACATCGTTAGAGATCATACGATTCTACTGAAAATACCTTGTGTTGCAAGACATTATTCTTCACGTAGTAATTCCCCAAAGCACACGTCTAAAGAGGGAGGAGGATCACGATTCATCAAATTGGAGTGAGAGGTTTCAAATTCCATTCATAACTTCATAAGAAACTGATCTCTCTTGCTTTGTTCATGAACCTCCTGAACAGCAGCAAGAGATCCAGCTGGGACCTTGGCATAAATAATATCAGTAAATTCACTCCACAAATTCTGAAATCCAAAAAAAATACTCTTGAATGGAGAGATTCCCTTTACTGTAATTGGCGATCTCATTTTCCAACTAAAAATGCCTTGCTGTGTGATCCTGATTGTAAACTTTCTTCAAGAATTCTCACATACTTTGAGCAATCTTGTACGGCCTCAGATATAGGACAAACTGAGGATCGACAAACCCTAAAATCCAAGATATCACACGAGCATCCTTAACCGTCCACTGAGCCAGTTCTTTACGTTCCGTGGGAGCAAGATCACTCCCATCAATATGACCCCATAATTCTTTTTTCATAAAAAACAATTGAAACTGAAATTCCAAAGCAAAATAATTTTTTCTAGTAAATCGTACCCCAAAATATTCGCTGGTAGACATAATAAACCACAACCACCAAAAGAAAAATAGGTGACCAGAGATACGAGAGACCCCCGAGAGCAACAAACCACGATGAGATCGTAGAAGAGCCAAATGTGAATCCAAACACCAATCAGCCGAAATCAGAAAAGAGCCAAATAAAGCAAGCCAAACTGCAAGTCAAACAGAGAATAGCCAAACAGAGACGAGTCAAATAGAGCAAGCCAAACCGTAAGCCAAAATAGAGTATACCAAACACCAATCAGTCGAAATCAAGCGCCGACTGAGTTCAATCACGAAACAGGAGAAGATGATGCCGATCAACAACCAAGGATTGCGACTGATCGTGTGTCGCGATGAGCAATGATCGCAACCAAAGAGCTCACGCGCGAACCAGATCGCGAGCCAAGAGAACCAGAGTCGGCGCAACGAGGGAGGTTACCGACGAGAACTAGGGATCCAGTTACCAGAAACCAAAGTCGCTGGAGTTGCATGAAGATTGACAAACCTCCTGGAGGTGTGACGAAGATCGACGAGCGTCCCTGGAGGCACGATGAAGGACGGCAAGTCTCCCTAAGAGAGCATCGAAGGTCGGCGAGCCTCCCTGAGTGTGTGACGGGAGGCAGCGAGTCTTGCTAGTAGAAACCAATAGCCAAACAATACAATATCGCTGTTGAGGAGGTGGCCAGAATACTGGACGAAGTTCGGCGAGGTTGTCAATGCTGATAAAGGGGTCTTGGAGGACGCCGAATGTGAGAGATGCAGCAGCTAAAGTTTTGCAACAAAGGCTAGGGTTCACGTACTAGGTTAAATTAGGGCTTTGATACCATGATAAAATTTTCTTATCTCAATGTGTCCCCATTTGTGAGATTCCACAGTTTATATACAAAAATATTGTCCAAATACAAGTTTAAAATTCAGCCATTGGAATCAATCAAACCTAACCAAAATGAAAAGAATATCTGTACAATCATAATAATGCCATAATTATGGCTAAATATATGGCTAAATATATGATTAAATATATCTTGATTGACATATACAAATTAAATTTGTGTCGACACAAAAGTGGTTTCTCACTTTCGGTATCCGAAACTTTAAGTCGGCACAAATGCCAAATGAGTCGACACAAAAATACCAAGGCCACCTGCAGATTTTTGGTGTCGACACAAAATTGAAGATGAGTCGACACAAATATCCCGAGCCCACCTGAAAAAATTTGGTGTCAACACCAATGTCCAAATGAGTCGACACAAATATACCGAAAGTTCCTACAGAATTTTAGTGTCGACACCAAGAAGATTTGAGTCGACACAAATGGTCATGTCCCAGATGCTGAAGTTCAAATGAGGCGACACAATAACCATTTGTGTCAACACCGTGGTGTTGGTGAGGAAGATTATAGAAATTGTGTCGACATCTCAGAAGATTTGTGTCGACCCAATCACTTGAAGATCTCTACCCTAGAAATTTTGCGTCGACCCAAAAGCCTTTATGTCAACACCTGCAACAGAAATTCAAATTCGCGGCAAACTTCGGTTGTTAGATTTTTGGCATTTAATGCCCTCACCTACCTACAACGGTCATGAATGCTCAAGAATTTATATAAGGAGTTATTCATCAGCATTTAATCTCTCTAGAGATTTACAATCATTACTCTATTACTTGATTTAAACTCAAAATCCTTAAACTTTTATTTATTGTTGAACTCCAGCTCTTGTTCATCATCTCTCTTTACTTCTTCGTTTATTGTCAACCAATTTCTATAAAAAGAGTGAGTATTTTCTCATTTAATTACTTCATTTATTATATTCAAAGGTAAGTCATCCTTTATCGTTTGAGTGAGTGAGTAAATCTCATCAAAGAAGAATTCAAGAGTGATTAGAAGAAAATAGAAAATTATTTTCATAGAATCTTCTTGAAACTGTTATAGGTTTTTGAATGTGCCCGTAAACACTCATTTGCTCAAACAAAGTCTTAAGGTTGTAAGATTTGAATGCGCCCGTGAAGTATTCTATATAGTGAAAATTCTCAAGAAAAAACTTGAGAAGTGCACGTAGGTTTGAAAGAAGCCGAACCACTATAAACCATTAGTGTCCGATTCATTCTCTCTATTCTTAACATCTTTAATATTTGCATTGCTTTAATCAATGATTATTTTGATATATTTGTTTGCTATATTAAAAGGTTTTCAAAAATTTTAAAAAAATTATTAATTTTTTAAAATCCAATTCACCCCTCCGCTTAGGTTGCCTAAAACTTACAATTTTGATGGACAAAGAGTGATTAAGCTAAAATAAAAAAATATGCGAAACTCACATTTCAAAGTTTCTCTCTTTAGATTTTTAGTCACAAATTTGGTTAACTATATTGGACTATTAATCCCTAATATGGGAGACTAATATTTCGGTATTCATGAATTTTTTTATTTCACCCCTTCTCGTGGGATAATTTATTTTCTCTTCTCGAATTATCTTCGCTCTTTATTCAACATTCAAAAAATAATTTTTCAATTTTATTTTATTCTTTAATCTACTTTAACCAAACATGATGTAAATAATATTATAGGGTACGTAATCTCATTCACAAACTGATGAACCGATGAAATTTAAATAATAATAAATAAATAAATATGTAAAACTTACTTATTACTTATCTTTCTTATCTTATCTAATCTTATTCGACACATAGCTTGATAATCCATTGGTTTTGGAGATTAAGGTCATGTTTGATTGATCGGATTAATAATGAGAGATATATAATTCAACTTGATAAGTAATCCCATGGTAATAGTAATGAATGAATTATTAATATCATATTCTCTTAAGTATTATATATCCTACATTTTGTGGTATTAGTTATCCAATGAATGCATAATATTTTCACAACTTGTTGAATTCAAACGACAAAAATATAATCCTACAAGATATATAATTTAATCCGTCTTTTATCCGATCAATCAAGCATGTCTTAAAATTTTAGTTAGGCTATTGAGGGAGGTCAAAATTCGAGCAAAGCCACTTGGCGTCCACGTGGAATGCCATACAGTGCCGCAGGCCACCTGGCCATGATATTACACCTCGGACATACCCATCCTAGCTCGGCAAAGCGGGGCCGAGCACCGAAGCAAGGGCTACCGAGCTTTTAGGAGCTCGAGGCAGTAGAATCCCGAGCCTCGGTCATAAGATCTGACCTGAACTTCAAGGAGGGACTTCTAGCCGAGATCCAAAAGAGAAAGTGTTTGGTATCCACGTTCAAGTAGCATGCGTCGAAAGATCTCGAAAATCGAGCTCGGGCTTGATACATAGTAATCAGTGCTCACGATACACTTATCAAGAGATGATGCTCATGATAAGAGATCAGTGGCAGTTGAACCAACCCTAGAGCTAGGGTGCCAGGAAAAGTTAACCTAACCCAAACTAGGTCTAGATACCGATTGACATCTTAACATGACAAAAGAAACTTGCAGAAAAATATGAATGACAGCAATGATAAGTCACCATCTGATTGACAGCTGAGTCTTAATTAAAGTAAGAAAGGGCAACCCAATCTGCTCGGGTCGAATCCCCAAAGCGGGTTAAGTATATTTTTCCTGTAAATAGCCCACACGACATAAGGCAAAAGTATACACTCTATCTTATAAGCAAAAACTAGGTCAAATTGTTCTCTCAAACTTTCTCTCTAAAATTTTGTCTGATTTTATCATCGGAGGGCCCACCAATAATAGTCATCGATGAGTTTCTCACTCCCTTCTTATTCAGGCATACGTGAACGAAATCCTGGACTGTTCAACCAGCTTGGACGAAAAATATAGATCCCTGTTTTAATCATCTACAACTACACTTATCTAGCTTAAAAGTTTCTTACGAGGCACACTGGTTTAATACTCTAATCCATCCTTTAAAACCTGCCATCAAAGAGGCCCATGTGCTTGTTTTGTCCCCGAATAAGGAGTGGAGTTGAACTCCACAAAAACCTCTGGATCTCATAGAATCAAAGTTTGTCTTCTCACTTAATCTTGAGTTTGTTATGCAAAATTGCACTGAACAATCTCAATAAATTCTAAATTGCTAGTACGAAATACTTGGCATAAATAATATCATCAAATGGAGAAATTATTTGGTGCCAACTGTCACGACCCCAACTCCGAAGCACATGAACCCCACTTGATAACTCAACTTTATAGAATAACTAAGGAGACTCCTTTTATAATACCCTATTTATGATTAGAACATTCTTTAAAGAAAAATACTTGGATGTAATTCGTTTTAAAAAAAGTTGCTTTCTAAATATTCAAAAAAAAATTCCAAGTATAATTCAAAAAAAATTGGCAAAATTTTTTCTATTTTTCGGACTATCCTAAATTTGATTTTACCTATGAAACAAAAACCATACAATATACTCGAGCACTGTCCGATTCTCAAATCACAATTGCAGTTCAAACTATTCAATAGTCAACAATTCTAGCCTCAATATAAATATATCCATAATTTAACCAAAATCTCCCAAAATTAAATAAACATTCATTCTAACTGTTTCATTTACATAAACTAGAATTAAACCCTCTGAGTACCTTATTTAACTAAAAGAGTTTATAGCTCAAGTACAAAGAAAGAGCTTCATTTTCATTATACAAACTTATGAAATACAAGTTTCTTTTTTTTAAATCATTTTTCTTCTTCAAATCACTTAAAATAGTTACGGTGTTTCTGGCGCCTTCTTCTGCTCATTAGAACCTGTAAAATATGTGTAAACTAACAACGTGAGTCGAAAGTCGTAGGATAAAGACTAATAAAAGTACAATGCATAATTTTCGAGGTGTGGATAACATGTTATGATGCAATTTTATTCATATCACGTCTACAACCTATTTCATACTTTATATACTAATCATTCCACATTCTTATTAAATCATCCAATTTTCATTACTATTTTCTTTCCTCATTTTCACAACTCACACATCTCCATGTATTGTAGACTTAAATAAAATACTAAATCTTTTTAATTCTTTCAACTCTTAAAATGTGTAATACTTCTTCTTAACTTATCTTTAATTATTTCCTCTTTCTTATTAACTATACTTAGTATTCTTTTTTCATTCAATCTTTAAACTATCTTTTAATTTATTGTCTTTTCTTTTCTTTTCTTTAGTCACTCTTTCTTTCTTTTTCTCCTTTATTACTTTATTTCTTGCATTCATTTTCGTCTTCTCGTTAAGTTGTTACCAACTATTAACACATCTCTTATCCATCATACTACCATTAAATTTTCATTTCCATTTTTTCTTAGTTCTTTGTACACAATCCACTTTTATTTCAATAATCCAAATACTAAACCGATGCCGGGTGCAGTTTATAAAAATTCATTCATATTTTCCCAATAGGCTACACAAAGCCATTGGGCAATAAATAGCTCTATAATTTACCACGACACAATCACGTCCGTTTTACGAGGGCTAACCCGAAAGCACACAGCACCCATCTTGCGCAAATTTTCGATCTTTCACCGCGGAGCTAGTCAAGCCCAACTTAATCACATCTACATCAATCATCATCGGTTCAATATTTGATTAATCATATCAGTATTCATTAACAACCGGGAGTTCATCTCACCAATCCAATTTCATAATCACGTAATATTCCTTCTCATTCATAATTGTTACATTATTCTGTTTTCAATCCCGTATTATCAACAAACACAATTATTACATGTCCATCCAACTCATTAATTCCACATTCATCTCCTCAAGTTGTATCTTTCCAATCATATAGTAATTACATTTTGAGTTTGACTTTAAAGATGACAGTTCCAAGTTTAACTCAATATATTTTTCACTTTAATTTAACAATCTCATTTCTCCTTTACAGTTGTTGTCTTTCAAATCATATTATTTATCTATTGTGTTGTTTGCTCAATTTTCATTTCAATGTTATAAGTCTCAAATTTATGTTGTTACATATTTAAACACATTTATATTCTCTTATCCATAATTTATCAAGTCATAACTCAAACCATAAGCAAATCAATAGTCTCATAAATTCATCATTAAATCATAGATTATTATAGTATCAATAAACATGGCTGGTACATATAACTATTTAATTTGTTGACTTCATATACAAGTTTCTCTTCTTATCATTTACCCAAATTACTCAAACAATATTACACAACGAATCATGGATGTGCTAAGAGTTTCATTTTCTTCAATTCAACCATTCATTCAAATCAAGTACATGATATTGACGTTTCAACATTTCATAAATTTTCTCACTAATTGATCCTTAAGTCATTCGGATTATCAAAATCTGACAATAAATTCACAGTTTACTGCCTCACCTCCAACAACTTTATTCTAACAAATCACATTTTCTAGGATTCATAACTCGTATAATTTTTTTTTTCAAATTAAATAGACTAATTATGTTATCATGTCCCACGTTATATCGCATTTCTAGGTTCTAGGCTATGATTCAAACTCCCAATTTGAGGTTATTTCTTTTTGAAACAAGTCTTCAATTCTTTGTTCTTTATTCCCAAGTTAATTGTGATGTGTGTGTATATATATATATATATATAAACGATTTCAACTCATCTTTTAATCTAGTTCTTATGGAACCACTTAACATCACCACACAACTTTAAATTCTTATATCAAAATTTCTCTGACACTTTACTAATCTCAAACTAAGTCTTTAGATTTGACTCTCCTCTTTCATATAAATTAATTTATGAAGTATCCCCACTCGGTTAATCAACAACTCTTGAATTATACGCCTCTTTATATATATATATATATATATATAGGATTTAAACTTTATAGCTAAGCCAAGTTTGATTTCTATACAAAAGTTCTCATATTTTCAAGACAAGCCATATGTTCAATCCTCAATTCATAGCATTCATTAATTCATTATGATTAAGTTTAGTCTTAGTCGTTTTGTGCAACTCAAATCAAACTTTTATTTAAAACTCACTCTCGTGATTTTAATTTTTGAGGTAGTTCTCTTTTTTATCTTCGCCAACCATTAGTTAAACCTTATTGCTAACTTGGTTAAATATTGTCAAATAAACTCTCGTGTCTCTTCATTATTCCCACAACGGTTTACCCCAAGTAATCCTCAAACATTTATAGTTGTATCACCAATTACGCCATTGACCTTTCATGGTTACTTCACTTTAATTCATCTTGTCTTTATTATAGTTTTAATTAAACCTTTAGTTTCATTAGGGGTCCCTAGATTTCAAGTCTCCTCATTTTGTTCATCAATATATATTATATATTCGAGTTAACTAGTTAGACGATTCAATTTACCCGTCAAGATTCCCATTGTTGGTAAATTATCCGCCAATTCATAGCTCAAATTAAAGTCCCATATTTAATTAATTTTTCAATTTAACAAGACATCCTAGATTTGTAGACTTAGCCAAATCTAGAATTTCCAATCTTACTTAGATCTTCCTTATAATTTTTAATTCTAGTTTATGAAAATCAACACAAATTCAAGTAAAGCACAAAAATTAGTCTAGATCCTGCCTCTTGAAGCCACAAGCCTAGAAATTTTGCCCAATCTTCATAAACCCTAGGTTCGGCCAGCTTCAAAAAAATCGGCTTCAAAAAGGTCCAACGCGAAACCTGTGTTGCGTAGAGCTTGATTCCAAATTGGTTTGATTTTATCTTGAATAGAGGCCAACTAATTTCTAAAAAGAAAGAAAGTTTGGGGAGCTTCGGTGCTCTCAGCCGAAAAAGAAAATAGCAGAGAAAGAGAAACAGAGGTTGGCGTGCGACACTGACCTTCGAAAACATCGCCGCCGTCTTAAACCAGTGATGCCGGTGCCGTTCACCGCCGTTGTCATCCTCAGCTTTGCATTTTCTTTTCTTCTTCTCAAACACCCTGGGTAGACTCCTCTATTAAGAACAAAGAAGGGTAGGATATGCACGGGAGAGAGGAGAGAGAGAGAAGATGAGAGAGACCGGTGATGGGGTGGTGGTCGACGGCGCCGACAGTAGCAAGAGCGGCGGGGCATGGCAATGGCGGATGGTCACGCGCAGTGGCTCTCTCTCTCTCTCTCTCCTCGTTTTTTATTATGTGTTGTCTCTAGAAACATCTCAGCTTCGGCTGAGATGTGTATATATTTTTTTTTTTTCTTCTAGAGAGTTATAGTTAGCCGCACAAAATTATATTTATATAAAATTTATAAATTTATAAATTTATAAATTTATTTTTATGGTTAATTTCACTTTATTTAATCTTCCAATTTAATTGAATTTTAATGTAAATCATATTATTATCAAAATTTTCTTGTATTGTAGAATAATGCACAATTTATTAATAATTGTTAATAAATTCGTACCGATCCGCTACATCAATCCCTGCATTATAATTGTTAATAAACTCGTACCGATCCACTACATCAATTCCTGCATTGCACCAAATAAATTTAAGCTACACATTTAGGTGGGTTCCATCACTTTTGATATGAGGTCCATATAAATGTGTGGCCTAAATGTGTTTGGTGCAATGCAAAATTGACAGCCAATAATTTTCCCATCAAATGTTATTAGTACTAGATTTTAAACTCTCTTTCTTCCTTACCAAAACAGTTAAAGATAACTCTTCAACTTTTATTATATTTTTCAATGTCAAATATGAACCGAAGAATCTCACAATATACAAAACAATATCCATAATTCCATGGAATAAGAAGATTTGGGGCTCCAAATAATGCATATCCCTCATATCTTATCTAATGCCATTCCTGAATCAAACATGGCCTAAGAAGGTTTATGGTTAATTCTAGAAAAATTTCTTCACTCAACTTTTTAGCCAAACAGTAAATCCACCAATGTCCAAATAAGAATATATATATATATATATATATATATATATATATCCACCAGGAATCTGGACTTATTGCTAGTCGATTGTCCTCTTTGTAGACTTTTCTTTCACCATTGTTTTAACAAAGAGCTCGCCTGCTCTATAGGAGGATCGAACCTGAAAGAGTCAACACACTCCGAAGCTCTTATAAGAACTCGTAAGCAAATAAAATACAGATTTTGAAAAGCTTTCAATGGGACAAACAAAATCCAGTAGTTTCTTTCTATTTAGCTGAGTGATATAGCACAATTTAGAGTTCTGCCTGATTTTTCATAGTCATACTCAGTTTAGCCCACGATCACATTAACACTTTATTCGGTTGTCAGTAAATCATACAAGAAAATGATTTACGAGAAAAGTAAAGTAAAGGAGAAAAAAAGAAAAAGAGAAATATAAGAATTACTTTTCGATACCCGTTTAGATTGCAAAGAAGTTAGTAGAAATTTTAGTTTAAAAAAAATATAAATGAATTAATTTCCGTTACCTGTTTAACTTACAAGGAAAGTAAGTAGAAAATTCAGTTTTCAACTTTTCCGTAATGAATAATCCTATCTTTTTTAAAGGATTTGTCTTATGAGAAAATGTTTCTTGCATAAAAAATATTGTCGTGGATCGTATATTTTCTTGTGACAACTGAACAAGCACACAAGAAACTAAAACAGTTATTTTTTATTCTTTTTCCTTCCCTTTCCCCGTCAACTGAACAAAAGCCAAATGGAACTAAGATGAGTTTAAAATGTTGACTGAATATTCTGAAAATCCATGTATCTCATGCGTCCTTTAACACAACCAAACCAGTTTCCTAGAGAAAGTAAGAATCAAAGAATTTTAATTACGTCAGAAATTTACCAGCGGTCCACTAGCCACATAACGGAAACCCACAGATTCTCCATATTCTTTCCAGGAGGCAAATTTCTCAGGCGTAATGTACTCTTTAACAGTGAGATGTAATGGAGTTGGCTGCACAAACAGAACAGTCATCAATAGTCATGTCAAGTTGATGACTGCAATTAATGTGTCCTAGGCGGATTAACGCACCTGTTAGGTGCCAACACAACCACATGCTAAAATTCTTACAAACCTTAGATTAAGCGGTACTATTGAACAAAGGATTGTTGAACTCTAACTACTGGGAAAAACAATGAGCTGAAACCTAGTTAGGCCACATAAAGCAATTTGCTAATAAGGCCCGCCCACCCTTTTCCTCAAGAACTCCTAGAGTACAGAAGTCCAGATTCCCTCACATTCCCCATATTAGAAGACAGTAGCACCGTAAGGGAATCAGTTGCATGTTAGCTCACCTGTAAATACTGTCCAAGTGTCAGAATGTCTACATCTATGGCCCTTAAATCAGCCATGGCCTCCTTTATCTCATCATCAGATTCACCGAGACCCAACATTATGGAAGATTTTGTTATCATCCCCTCCTTAACGTGCTTTGCATGTTTTAGAACAGATAAGCTCTGTTCATACCTGCATCGTTCAAATGAAGTGCTTAGCCGTCAACTAGAAATGAACTCATTACCCTTACTAAGAAGTTTCTAAGCTATTTCATTGAAAACACCACATTATATGTTTACAATTCCTCTCGTGTGTTTATTTAAAGCATAAGAGTAAATGCACAACTAAAATGTTGCTTATAGGAATAGGAAAATCACTTTAGCACTATAAGAAACTGTGTTTGAACTAAAAGATATGAATCATAGTGGAAATATTGTAATAAAACAAATTTCTTAGGTGTCGTTTGATAACATTTTTGTTTCTTGTTTTTTGTTTATGTTTTCAGAATTTATGTAAACAAAAAACAAAACCTGTTTGGTGCTTTATTTATGTTTACTACAAAAACAAAAAACTGTTTTGAAAATTTATAAAATTTCGTAAACACTGAAAATGTGTTTCCGTCTGTTTTCGTAATTGAAAAACAGCCGTTTGCCAGACACGCGTGAACAGTGCGAGGCCCAAATTCACGCAGCAATACACGGTTCGAAACTCAGCAAGGGCAAAGAGCTCCATGAACAAAACCAACGCGAAGCTACTGAGAACCACTTTACTCTTCTTTGTCAGAGTTAGGTTTACCAATCTTCTACAGCAAACCACTACTCCGACTGAAATAATCCATTTCTTCTCTCTTCGAAATTATCTCTCTCGTGCATAACTGATCTACATCGTCTCCTCTGTTACGGCGTAGATCTGTTGCTGTCAACCTTAGCGGTTTTCGTCTCAAACTTCGGCTTCTCAAATTCAACTACTGTAAGTAAAAGTCAACTCCTCACTCATCTTGACACTGTGCTGGTTGTTGATTTTATTACATATTCGTGTCTATGTTGTATAGTGAGACGTAGGTATGAATGTATACGATATATGTTATTATTAGAGTATGAGTTATCCCAAACTGATGAGATCTGTCCCTATTGATGGGGATTGACTAAGTCTTGTAGATCTCATTATTTCAGTAGACTAATTTTCGTAGATCTGTTCATGTATGTTGTCTCTAGTGTAAATGATGCACTGTTTGTCTGTATGTTTACACACATACTGGCTTTACTTTGTAGATCCTATGAATTGATCTTATATATGTGCCTTCATTCCACATACACAAACCACTCATTTGCAAACCATACATGGCTACCAAATTATATTAACAAATTTAGGCAACATAGAATAGAAAGGAAACTAACTAAATATCAACAAATTTAGCCAGGTATGCTGTTGTTGTGAGATGAAAAAGAAACTTAACTAAATATCAATAAATGTAGGCAGCATGGAAATAATGCTTTCAGCCTTAGAGGAGTATTGTGAAATAAATTATTACGTTTGGTGAAAAGCATTTTGTTTTTATTAGATCAAAGGTTCATGCCTAATCGAATTTAAGATATTTTAATGGTGCCACAATTAAATATCCAGAAATCTGAGTTGATCAACCGGTGGAGGTATCCATAAGCTTTGGCACTCCTAGTGGCCAACTTGGACGTGTGTCAAAAAATTATATCAAAATTGTGTATTCTTGTATCACATTGTGTCTTATTTTCTCTTTTTTCTATTATATTTGCCGTTTATGTTATGTTGCACAAGAAGATATTTCTTGTAGATTTCTATTGTTTGAATCAATTATAGCCTCTACAAATTAGAATGTCTATCTGTTATGAACTTAAAGCTGGTCTTTTCAATAGCCTCTACATATAAGGCATGAACCTTTGATCTAATAAAAACAAAATGCTTGCCACTAAACTCAACAATTTATCTCACAATACTCCTCTAAAGCTGAAAGCATTATTTCTATGTTGTCTATATTTGTTGATATTTAGTTAGGTTTCTTTTTCATCTAATAACAGCAGCATACCTGCCGACCTTGTAAAACCTAACCAAATTATCGGGGCAAGGAACCTAACCAACTTATATCAGCAGCATATCTTGTATATGTGCCTTCATTCCATATATAGTTTAGATCTTCTTTCATATTGTACACCATAGAATAACCTTCATTCCATATATAGTTTAGATCTTCTTTCATATTGTACACCATAGAATAACAAGTTGTGTCTTATTGTGGGAACCTAGGAAATGGAAAAGAATGTGAGTGGAACCATAACGCTTACTGAAGATATTGTTGACCTTGGTACTGAATTGAGTGCAACCCCGTGGTCTTCTAAGAATGAGTCACTTTTCATCCAACTTATGGATGACGAGGTCAAATCAATGCATAGCCGACAAACAGGGACGTTCACAAAACAAGCGTGGGCAAGGCTTAGGGATGAAATTGTTTCACGAACGGGTTACAAATATACCCAAGATCAGTTGCGAAACAAGTATAACCAGTTGCGCATTTTATTCAACAAGTTTAATGCTTTGAAGTCTCAGACTGGGGTTGGTTGGGACAACACATTGTTGACTATTCCTGCTCCGAACAAAGTGTGGGAAAGACTTTTTAAGGTGAGTCGAATGAAATTTGTTTCAAATTACGTTAAGATATTTTGGTTGAAGTAGTTTAGTTTTACGTAGAATATGTTCTTTCGTGGTATTCCACTGTTCAGGTTAACTCCCATGCAAGGAGGTTCAAAAAGAAAGGGAGGCCACACTATCACGCATTGAGCCGTATTTTTAGGGACACATCCGCTACTGGTAACCTTGTGCACCCATCAAATAAATCCCCTTCGAGCACTAATAGTTTTTATCCAGATTTTATGTCACAAAGTAAGCCTGAGGAGGTGGAAGTAGATAGTTCACCATGCACTGAGGGTAAGAAGGGCAAGGGAAAAGGTAAGGCCAAGAGCAAGGGTGGTTCATCTACTACTGGTAAAAGTCGGAAGCGTGACTCGTTTGCTACAAATATATCTGATGCATTAAATGAGTTTAATGCAACTGGGAAGAGAAAGCTAGAAATCATGGAAACGAAACTCCTAACCCAACAATCTGCAGCCACAACCTTTACTGTCAGTTGTAGTGCATCAGCTGCAGCATCTGTGGAACCTAGGGGAAGACTATGAAGGAATGTATCGATGTGTTGAGATCAATCCCTGACATTGAAGGACCGGCATACACAAAGGTCTTGGAGAACCTATATTCTGATGTCCTTTGGAGAGAGATCTTCTTGGAGATACCTGAGCATATGAGGAAGATATGGATAACTAGTCTTTTAAAGTCTTTGAGAGTTTGTAGGTCGTTCCCAAATAAATTTTAATTTGTTTGTACTGTCGTTGCTTGTAGTACTCTTAATACTGTCTTGTGTTTCGTTGTGTTGTTTGGACTTATGTGCAAACTTATGTACGTGGTGTGTATGTTGTTAGTAAACATGTTCTCCCACGCATGGAGCTTTAATGAGTTTAGTTTCGTACTCATTAATAAGTTAGCGTGCTTTAATAAGTTGGTGTATTTTGTGTTTCAATATTTCGTTCTTTATCTTCTATTCATCTCCACTCAACTATTTTCGATTTTTATTTTGAACAATTTGTTATGGTTCAACATCACATGTTATCTTTTTGAATCAAGTTGGTGACACAAAAGTGTTTGAATACAACTTGTTAACTATATAGTGGAAGGTGGAAATAAACTGTAGTAGTTTATGAACATATGGCATCCAAAGCTACTGATGGAGGTAAGCTTCTGTTGCTTTGTTTTATCTACTTAATAGTTCTGTGTAATAGTGGTATAGTTCAACCAATAAAGATATGCGTTGGATATGCTTGTGTAATTCCAAGGTATTTTTAGATCAAAGAGACTCCCCTGCTGGACTGAAGATCTCTTTTGTTAGTTCTATGTATTGGCTTTCAGGGGTTGTTAATCCCTTGTTTAATCAGTTCTTTGACTTTGTAATGCATTTGATACACATGGATATGTATCAATACCCTTTTGTATACAGTTTTGGAATTCTCTGTTTTTGTGATATTTGTCTCATACATAGTTGAAAAAGGAGCACATACACATGCCAGATAAATTGTGGAGAGGTCCTTGCATCTTTCTCTAAATTGCAGAATCAGGATTCTATAATATATCACAATTGATCAACTCATACTTGGTATAGCCCATGCTCTTCTAGCTAGGTGCAATAAACTGATAAAAAAGCATTTTCTACCAGAACCCAAGCTCTAGTGGGCATACAGATAGGGCATTTTTTTCAAGTTTTTTATTAGTTTAAGAGGATCATTCCCCTTAATAGTTCCTCTCCACAATTTTTCATGTTCAGTGTAAATGGTGGGAGAAGATTACCAAAATGTCCCATGCATGTTGAGTCAATTGCTATTTGCCAGGTTTCATTGTCATTTGATCTAGCCATTGAAGTTCTTGTTGAGCTTGTGAGTCGACATGAGGTATGAACATGCCATATAACAACCATAATATACATACTCATTGGCCTGGTTTGTTGCAAACCAAGAACTAATATATCTGACATCCTTCCTGTTTGTCTGGTTTTGTTTAGACAGCATACAATACTTCCTATAAGGCTAATTTAGAGTTATAGACCCAAGTAGAGGGAATTTTGTTCTAGATTGGAGAGTGAATGGACTGACTAACTCAAGAACCAACCCTACATAGTTGCTCTGCACAAGTCATAATATGGTAAATTTTTTACTTTTACCGATGTAGTGGCTGTACAACTTATTAGAATTTTCCATTGAAAAATTAGAGCATGATCGAGGAAGCAGAATAATACATCACGAGTATACGGCCTTATAGACTTTGAGTATGATGCTTGAAGTGGAAGGATATTTTGTGATAGTAAGATTCCTGCCAAGTTGAAGAAGATTTTCTGTGGGATTACTGAAGGCTAGCTATGTTTTTTTGCCCAAATGTTGGTGAATAAACACGTTTAAAAAATGGCCTTAGTTTAAATGAGGATGTTGGGATAGGTGACTGTAAATTTGGAAAGGGCACTAATTGGAAGATTAAAAGAGGTTTGGATGTTCAAAAGAATGTGACTTGGGAATTTTATTAGTTAAATGACCAAACTTTTATCTTAATTCTTACCTTTATTTCCCGTTTAGTAAATAAGTCCTTGTTTTCAACTTCATCTTGAAAATTCTCAACATTCCAAATAATTTCTTTTTAGTTCTCAATAGTAGTATGAAAGGACAATGCATGAGTTTTTTATTTTTGAATTCAGTCCTGTATTTATCTTGGATTCTATGGTCTAACCTTTTATACATTCTTTGTTCAACTTGCAGAGAACTTTTTTGAATTAGCTAAGGCATTCGGTGCAATTAGACAGAATAAACTAAGTATCTTGTATTTATATCATCAAAATGCCTCCCATCACATTACTAAACCCCAGAGAGTGGACCAAGCATGTGCTTGTATTATAATAGTCTAGAAAATGAGAGTCAAACATGAGATCTTTGGTTGCTTCCATGTTGCAGCCATCTCATTTAAAAGTCAGAGCATAACTTAATAATTTATATCCCCAAATATCTTCAAATCTTGGTAGGAAGAATCACATGCTAACCAAGTTTGCGTTGGGTTATTGTCATTATCATAGCCAATTTGGAAAGAAAAAAAGTGGTGGGGTGCTTTTGAAAAAAATATAGGTGTAATCAAATACTTTTAAGTTATAAAGTAGGGAATACCATTTATTTATTTGACATGTTTAGTGTGCTTTGTATATTGTCACTTAACTGACGTTTGTATATATTAATTTGTAGCTTGGATCATATGTAGACTGAAGTGCATGCATGACCTTTTTTCTATCACTGCCAAACTAAGCTCTCTCATCCATATCTATCAATTTCCTTGGATATACTCTCCACAGTCCAACAACTTATCAGCAACCCTTTTTGCTTCTGATACTGATTTGAGTTAAATATAAGAAGTTACATTACAGGGTGGAACACAATTTTATGATCATCTGATAACTGATGAACCAAACCTGGGACAGTTTAACTGACTCCATCCTTAGACAATCATAACCCTTTTATCTGAATGTGTCTACTCATCTACTTTTAGTTGCAGCAGATCAGCAATGGGGAAAAAAGGAGAAAAGAAAGGGCAAAAGGATTCAAATTTTCATATGACCTATATAGACAAGACATTGAAACACCTTAAACATCATTATGTTTTGCACATTGATTTGCACCAATGTAGCTGGTGCTATTACAGAATTGATTGCCTCTCAAAATTGGGGGAGGTATGATATAGAAATGAACATGCTGACATGATAGTATCCCACAGCACAGCACTTCACACTTGTCAATTCCAGCACTCCACTTCACAGCACTTCACAAACAGAAGCTTCAAAAAGCACTTCACAAACAGTAGCTTCATGTAGCACTTTACAGCACTTCACAGCACTTCATACACAGCCCTTCACAGCACTTCACTGTCAATTAGGTTGACCCACTGCACTTCACAGCAGCTTCAAAAAGCTGCTTCACTGCGGAGTTGCATGTGATAGCCGATTGAAGTCTCAGCCTGACATGGTTGCATGACATACAGCCTAGTGGAGCACTTCACTGTGGTGCTTACAGCTGCTTCGAACAGCTGCAAACAGCAGCTTCTAACAGCTTGGAACAGCTGCTTCGCAAAGCCTTTTCGAACAACTGAAGACTATTTTTATAGTGTTAGATATATATGTATCTTAGTAGTATCTTTACTATTATTCTGTGTGTGTGAGTGTAGGGATGTAATAGTGTAGCTTAACTTTTTATTATAAATAAGAGTACTCGCCTATTCTTTTGGGTACGGTTTTCCATTACAGTTACACATGATCTTAGAGCCACCCTAACCCTAGCCTCCCTCCTCCAGCCACCAACCACCAGTCACCAGCCACAGTCACCACCAGCCACGCCACTGCAAGCAACAGACCCAGAAACCTGCCACCTTCCTTAGGAAACCCTAACAACAACAGACCACTGAAACCCTAGCCACGAACCCCGCCGACCACCGAAACCCTAGCTACGAACCTCCACAACCCTTCTACAGCCTCGCCGACCACCGAAACCCTAGCCACGAACCCCGCCGACCACTGAAACCCTAGCCACGAACCCGCCAACCACCGAAACCCTAGCCACGAAGCCCGCCGACCACCGAAACTCAAGCCACGAACCCCGCCGACCACCGAAACCCAAGCCACGAACCCCGACGACCCTTCGCAGCCCTCCGACAGCCTCCTCCAGCACCAATGACCCTTCACAGCCCTCCGACAGCCTCCCCCAGCACCGGCGACCCTGTTTTTCCCTTTTTCCAGCGCCGGCGACCTCTGCTCTCACTCTTTCCGGCGTCGACAGCTCCTGTTCTCTCACTTTCCAACGTCGTTTGTTCTTTCTTAGCACCAATATCACCCTCTGCCGCTTTTCCCGCGACCTTTTTCTTTTCTTTTTCGGCGACTTTTCCGGCAGTCGGCAACTGTTCCGGTGACTTTTCCGGCGACCGGAAACTTTTCCGGTGACTGTGTGATTCGCGGTTTGAGGGTCTTTCACCGACTGCTGTTTTGAAGGTCTAAGGGCTATTGCAGTATTTCTTATTTTATGAAGATGAGTTGATAGTGTGATTTCTGGTCCGTATATGAATGATTAAATGTGGGTGCGTCATTTGGCTAGGTCTGATATTCTCTCCTTATCTGAGGTCTTTAGGAGGATGAACAGAGCCGTTAGTCGTGAAGAGTCTCGTATTACCGCTGCTGACCAGAGTGATCATGCAGCCCTAGGTGTATCTTGTGGATGAGGTCGAAGTAGAGGACGTGATGGCAGACGAGACAGAGGTAGACGTGACACCCAGTCTTGCTATTATTGTGGAGAGCAAGGACATTTACAGAACTCGTGTTGGAAGCTACATGAGTGCTCTTCTTTTGAGATGAGGACTATAGATATGACTCGGGAGGAATAGATTCGGTTACATGTATGGCCACCCCCAGATCATGGGTGATAGATTCGGGTGCTTCTGCCCATATGACCCACTCCACAGGTACTTTT
>JAOTRH010441181.1:0-32847 GCA_034768845.1 Heliamphora exappendiculata
ATCAAGTCAGTCCCATATTTATCAAAAAATCAACACAAAGCAGTTTCAGGAGAGAAAATAGTTGGCTACCACCAACCACCAACAGTGCCGCCTTGCTACCACCTCATCTGAGCTCCGTTTTTTACGAGCTCTATATCGTTGAGAAGTTTTCAAAATATGAAATTTTTTCTATCAAAAAATTTGCTGGAAAACTAGCTAGAAAATAGCCAGAAAAACTGCGCAAAAGACAAAAAACGCTGCTAGCCTCAACAGCACTGTGTGCCAACTTTTCGAGACTTTTTCGACCTCTTTCCAAACTTCGTTTTCGACGTACTATATATCAAAAGAAATCTCTTGAAAAGTATTTTTTTTTATAAAAAATATGCTTGAAAATAGCTTGGAAAATTACGAAAAAACTGCCTAGAACAAACTGTTACCGCTCACTAACGCCGCTACTTAGAACCGCCAACTTCACGAGACTTTTTCGACCTCTTCTCGAGATCCGTTTTTGACATATTTTATATCATTGGAAAGCTCTTGAAAATCATAATCTTCCTATAAAAAAATTACCCAAAAATAGTCTAAAAAATTATCAAAAAACTGCTGGAAGCTACTACTGCCGCCGGCCTATTTGCGGCCGGCTTGGGTTGTGATTTTGGCCCAATTTTTTTTTTCTAATTTTTTATAGTATTTTGAAATATGTTTTATTACTATTTTATGTTTAATAAATTTTTGAAAAAAAGGCTAAAAAATGGCCCGAAAAATCATAAAAACTGCCTCTGAACTGCTGTCGGCAAAGCCGCAAAAACTGGGCTATTTTGGTGATTTTTCCTCACTATTTTTGACTTGTTTTTTTATGCTGTTTCTTATTCATAAATACTGTAGAAAAAATCACCCAAATTTTTTTTTTAAAACCAATAAAAACTTATCGCGATCCTTAGCCTGTTAAAATCCAAACTACCGCCGGTGCCGCCTCCGTTCTTCGAGTTCTTGGATATGTTCAACTTGTTTGTTAAATAATCTAAATAGATATTTTTAAAATAGAAACTAACTATTACATCGCTCCTATGTTTCGAAGGCCCACATTCAATCTATCACAGTCAACCCCCGTGATTAAAAAAAATAATCATCATTCACAAATCATTCAATCAAATATGAATTAATGACAATAATAAAATCGGGATTAAAATGCCAGTAAAGCTAAGTTAGCAAATGTTCTAAAACTACCTGGTCCCAATAACCAAAAACAAAAAATAAAACGACTCTGATACCAATTATTGGAGGTAAGACTGCCAAGATATTTGTTTTTGCAAACGACTAACGAAAAAAATTAATTAGATGGGCAAACGCCAAAATGGGCTCCAGATAAAACTTTTGATGACAAACGATCAAAATAAAACCCATGCATCCGAAGTTAATTTAGAAGAATACATTTTTATTGATCGAATCTTCAATTACGAGTTGAATCTAAGTTGAAACTCTTGTCATATCTTCTACTGTATTCTCTTATGCAATTCCTAGATATAGTATGGGTTATGATCTTCCAAGAACTTGTACTGACAGAATCAGGATAGTTTTAGTCTTAGAAGATAAGTTATGAAACTGGTTCAGTCTACCTGTATATTTATAGAGCTAGAGCAAGGACCTAGAAAGTAATTATGAATAGGATTTCCAGTGAAACATAGACACATATTAGCAATTTTTACAATTAAGCAAACCTCATAGTGGTATCTGCAATTATGGACAACTAGCAGCGGTTTTTGAAATTTTCATAAAATACTGAATTACAGTTCACACCAGTAAAGAACTATAATTACACTATGACCCACAATCTCAATACCATATAGCATTGAGCTCATGTTATTAAATGGTTATCATTTCTCCCCACGTTAAGATTCTCAATACCCGTCAATTAAATTTAATTACTAATAATTTAATTTAATCGGCATCTTGGTATTCCTTAAGCCCTTTCGTTTAACTTATTTGACTGTCGAATATTTAAATCCACCTGTAGGGTTTGGCCTGGTCAAAACTTATAAGCTTTCTTATGAGGGTATCGTCAATCTCGATCTTTTGGAAGGTGGATTCCATCAATAATTAATATTTACCACATAAATAATACCATTATCTAACTCACCGAAAATATAGACCCATATAAGATCGCACCCTCTAGTGAATCAAAATAACAAATATCAAATATATGCAAATTAATAATTATTTCAAGATTAAGAGGATAAGTATTATTTATAATAATCTTAGAGTGTGAATTAATTTATACAATCAGTACAAAATTAATTATCCCAAATATCCCATTCAATACACACAAAGTGTACTGGCACAGAGAGTCAGAATAATAGATGACACTATTATCTGTTTTCCATAACCAAGACAGGCCTACTAAAACTCTGTACAGAATATTAAACATCCATGCATAATAAAGAAATGATATACATATATTGCTCATAAAGATTCTCATAAAATAAAAAATAAAAAATAAAATTAAATACTAAAAATATGATTTTCAGTATACCAACCCTTACATCATTACCCAACAAGAAAATAAACTGAGGTACAGAAAAAGGATAAAGCAAAACAAAATAAGAAAAATGGAGAAAACCTTGAAATAAACAAATATCAAAGACTTTCAAATAGAGTTTCCATGCTTTTAGCCTTTAAACAGATGTCACGGCCGTAACAATGAAATGTTGTGGCCGTGAGTAAAGAAGGTAAAAATGTGTCGTCTATATACAACAAGGCCACAGCCGTGACATTAGAAGGTCGCTGCCATCATGTTACAAAATATCAGAAAGTTTTTGATGAGTTTAATGTGCTTGTGAGCATCAAGAAGAAATAAAAATGACTGTAACATACGAAACAGAAAACTACGAATACACTGTTTCTAATGAAAACTTAAATGTACAATACTTAGATCAAAATAAATGATGAATAGACATTAAAAGCAATGGAAACTTTATCAATGACACTCTCGGGGTAAGAAAATGAGGGTTTATAAAAGAGTCGTGAGTTTATAAGGTTAATTCGTGTGAATATCCACCTCAAATGGCCCATCAGAGTGAGAATAGGCTATCTCCAAGCCAATACGAGCTCTACGAACTCCTTCAATGCAAGTAAAGCCACGAGAAAAGCTCAAAAAGTGTGGAATGGATAGGAAAATATTGGGTGGGGTCTATTTGGGTGGAGTTTGGATCTCTAGGTTCTTTTTCTGTTGTTTCTATGAAAATTGACGCCAATTTATAGACAAAGTGGGGGCCGCTACCTTTTTTCTTTTGTATAGTAACGGCTGCTACCTTTATGGCAATGAAAAGGACAGTCGTGACTTTTGAAAGTCGTGACTAAGCTTAGGGAGTTATGGCCGTGAGAAAAGAAGTCGCGGCCTATTCTAGGATTTTCAAAAAGTGACGATCGTGATGATCAAGGACACGGCCTCTTATAGGGTTTTCAAAAAGGTAGTGGCCGAGAGTATAGGAATGTCATAGCCTGAAGTTTCTTAGTGGTTTTCTTGGGTTTTGAACTGGATTCATGATTTTATTTTCTTAGAGGTGTCTTTTTTGGGGTAATTGCTTGGGGGTATCTTTAAGCATAACTCTCATATTTTTGTCATTGGAGCGCATTTTAGACGAGTGCCTAAGATTCGTCTTGGTCAGATTGGAGTGTCTACAGTTGCCCCTTTTTGATAGAGCTTGCAACAACTCGTGGCGCAAGTAAATGTCAAAGCTCCAAAGACAAACCGATTGAACAAGCCACTAATCTTAGGCACAAACAAAACATGCAAAAAAATGTGGTCGAACCCAAATTTCCATCGAGCTTCCTATGTACCCCATTACAAGGGATTCGATCGGTCGTAGTTTATGGGGCAATGCATATGATGCAAATAGGCTAATCATGATGCATGGTAGATGCAAAACGTGGTGCAGGTATAAGGTATGATGAAAAACATAGAAACTTCAAAAGGTAGAGTTAAAACCTGAAAAAGTAATTAACTGTGAGAACCTGACCTGTTTTTTTTTTTAGCGTTTTTGGATGCGCGTTACGTGTTTTCGTTTGAGCATGTTTTTATTGCTTTTGATGCATGATTGGGCTCAAATATGCATGCGAGGTAGGTTCCTGCGGCCGTAGGCTGTTGTGGCGCAAATCTCAAAAATTTTCAAAAAAATACATTTTTGAGACCTATAAATATTTGGAGTTAGATATTTTCAAAAGATATCTTCTGAAACTTAACTCCTAAGTTTTCCATTTTTCTCTCTGCCTTTTTTCTAAGTTCTCGGGGGCCCGAGGCTCAGTTTTCAGCGATCTAACAATGGATCCTTGCTTTTGGCGTCGTGGGCTACGCAACCATCCGATCAGATTTTGATTCTGGCAGGGCTAGATTTTGCACGTGGATCGAGGTGTCGAGTTTTTAACTCACTAAGGTAGGATTCTAGACCTGTATGTGTTATAAGAGTGCTATGGGTAATCAGGTGTCTTTTTATCGGTCGGATTGTTGTAGTTCTGATCTTTTGTATAGTTGGGTTTTTGGGTTAAAAACTGGGTTTTTGCCAATTTTATGGATGAAATTGGGTGTCGAGGGTTTCTTTTGAGGTCTTGGTGTTAGGCCTAGGCGTGTGGATGTTCACGGTTGTTGAATCGGTGTTCGAAAGTGTCGATTCGAAGCCTAAAGGGTCGATCGAACCATGGGGTTCGATCGACCGAACGTATGGGTTCAGTCAACTGAACCGTGTGTGACGCGTTTTGGTGGTTTCCAGTAGGGTGTTCGGTCGACTAGGGGATTAGGTTCAATCGACTGAACCTGGGTAGCCTCGTTTTGATGGGTTTTCTTGGGTTTTGGTTTTCGATTGGCGTCCTATGGTATTCAATTGGTTGATTTATTGGAATTGATCGATTCAAATACCTATGGATTCCTTTTGGGGTTTGGTTAATGGTGTTTTGGTTTCGGGGGTAGTGTGGTGGCCCCAGGTATTTATGTGATGCCGTCCTCGGGCGTGACGTGCATGGTTGGTTTAGAGTTTCTGGCACGATTGTGTGAGTGCTAGTTATGTGCGCGACATGTGGGTTCGTGGTTTGGTTAAAGGTGGGGTTCTGGTGAGAACCGGTCTGAGGGAGGTTTCAGGTGTTGATCTCGGGTTTAGGTGTTGGTTGTCCCTGTGTGTGGACGGGTCGTTCGGGTATCGAATGACGGGTATGTGGCTTGTGATGTCTTGTCGGGCTATATGATTATGTGCTTTTATAACTGATTCTTTATGAAAGTGGATTACATGGCATGATATCTAAAGTGTATCGTGGTTGCATGCTGTAGAACTCAGAGTTTTATTAGGCATGGATGTGATGGATTTATGGGCCACATGCATGTGGTGTATGCGGTATGTTATATGCATTTAAATTCTGATTAGGCTATGCATTGGAGTGTTCGGTGTTATCCCGTTAATTTTAGTATTATCCTGTTATATACGGTGTTATTCCGTGGTATGCGGTCTTATCCCGTGGCCTGCGGTCTTATCCCGTGTTATAATCCGTAGTCAGCGGTCCTATCGCGTGGCTTACGGTAAAGAATACAATTTTATCACGTGATTGGTTTATGGTCTTATCCCGTGGTGTGCGGTCTTATCCCGCGGTGTACGATTTTACCCCGTGGTTGGTTTATGGTTTTACCCCCTAGTATACAATTTTATCCCAGAAATGTATGCTTATGTTCGGGTTTTTATCTCAGCGTTAGGGCTCTGGTTGCTGCGTATAAGGGTCGGTTGTTTGATTTATGGTTGTGGAGTGTGAGAGCCGATTGCATGTATCATGGATAACATGTTTTTCTTATACTGCATACTTTTCTAGTTTCTGCTGAGCCTTGGCTCACGGTGTGGGATTTATTTTTCTTCAGGTACCAGTCATGTTGGTTGATCTGGAAGTGCCGGAGGAGGTGGAAGAGTGTAGTCTTCCTTTTTGTTAGTTTTGTTACATGTATGTTGTAACATGTTTTTTGGGCGTTGGAGCCGTGTAATATATGCCGATGGGCATTTATATACAATGCATGTATGGTTTATATTTGAGAGTGTATTCTCGGTTGGGTGTTATGTTCGGTTATTTTTGGGTGTTTCACGTGGCCTGGAGTTTGGGGAGTGACAACTTGGTATCAGAGCTCTGGGTTCGAATACCTATGAGCCGTGGGAAGAGGTTGCATCACCGTGTGAGGTTGATTGCGTGTGCTTGATTGCATGTGTTTAAATGTTTTGATAACATGAACGTGATAGCATACGGGTTATATGTGCATGACATGTATATGTGAGCATGGGGATGGAATCTTAGGAGTGATAGTCTTGCCTTTGGGCGTCTAGGTTAAAAAAATATTGAGCCAAGTTAGAAACGCGTTTAGCTGACGTGATTTCTAGTAGGGAATCTGAGTAGGTTATCCAGATTGACGTGTCATTCTTGTTGGTTCTCCTCAGTATGTGTGGTTGTCTAGCATGAACCTACGTGGCTATGTGTTATCTTGCTTATATGGTTAACCATTTATGTTCATGCTATGTGCTGTGTCTTATATGTTGTTTTCTTTCGTATAGATGTGATGTCGGCAAGATGAGGGCGAGGTCGTGGTCAAGGCTGTGGCTGCGCTGTTGGCCAAGGAGATGTTCCTATCCCTGATGCTGGGGATGTTAATGCTCCCCAAGGACCTGTTGACGTGGTAGAGTTGTTGCGTGCGCTGGTGGGTTCCATCGACCAGCTGGTTGAGACCTCTAGAGGTAAGGCGGTTAGGGAGAGGGTGGCTGAGGTGAGGGCTACTGTGGCGATGCTGGAGTTTAGGCGCATGGATCCACCTATCTTTTTCGGAGATCCTGATCCTATTGTGGCGACGGAGTGGTTAGAGTTGACGACGCGGATCCTTGACACACTACAGATTGTGGAGGATGAGTTGCGGGTTTCTTTTGCCACCTTTCAGTTGAGAGGTACTGCTCACGCTTGGTGGAAATATGCCAAGACTATTGCAGGAGGCACTTGGGCAGCTTTTATGGGAGTATTTCTGGAGAAATACTTTCCAGCTTCGAGGAGAGATTTGTACAGGGAGGAGTTCTACACTCTTACCTAGGGGACGATGGACGTCATACAGTATGAGTCCAGGTTCACATGCTTGTCCTGTTTTGCACTTGACTTAGTGAGCACAGATGAGCTGCGTTCTATGAGGTTTGAGCGGGGTCTGAGATCGGCGATCAGAGAGCGTGTGGTAGCGATGGGGATTCGTGTGTTCACAGAGCTGGTAGAGGCAGCAGCGAGGGTGGAGAACACCATGAACGAGACCCGAGCGTCTAGGGAGGCTAGGATACCATGGGGTGGAGCAGAGGCGCAGACAGCTAGGCGTTCCAGCAAGAGGCAGAGGTCCTCTGGTCCTAGTTTTCATCCATCTGGATCACAGCAGTTTTCTGCACCATCACCATCAGTGGCTTCGTCAGGGAGGCCAGAGCAGAGGAAGGTAAGATGTTATCGATGTGGACAGCTGGGGCATTGTGTACCAGATTACCCGCAACCGAGGCAGTCTCGGGACCCACAGTTGAGGCAGGCTCAGAGTTCCATGCAAGATCAGTCGCAGGGGATGGAGTTGCTCATTTGTTACAGATGTGGTCAGATTGGACACATCCACAGGACTTGTCCCCAGAGGGAGGATGCACCGAGCATGGTAGGTACACCACAGGGTTCCTTTGTATTGGATTGATAACATCATCTAGCAATTCAGACTTCCCGAGCGACGACAGGTGGGGGTGCTTCAGTTCAGTCGGTGCGACAGCTGACCGTATCGAGTGGCAGGCAAGATAGAGTAGGGTTCCCCCAAGTGTATTCACTTGTAGCTCCTGGATCTTCGAGGGCACCGGCCGCGCGTGATGATGCGGATGCAGATCTCTCTCCATTGCACTGAGGTACTTTATGAGTATGCAGGCTTTGAGTTAGTTTTTCTTATTGCATCTGTTTGGGGTTAGTTAAGGATCCCGTGGATGGTGTGTTGTGTGGAGGTAGCGGTTGGTGATGATGTGAGGTTGGGGTGTGTTGTAGATCCCGTGTCTTGAGATAGTTGGCCATTGTTTAGGATGCCTGACCTTGTTTGACTATCTCCTAGGAATGGTTTGGATGGCCATCTCGTGTGCTTGTGTTGATTGCGATCAACGGCTTGTTGTTTTGGCTTTGTGTTGAATTTCGGGGGCAAAATTCCTTTAAGGGGGGTAAAGTTGTGAGACCCTGACCCGTTTTCTTTTTTGGCGTTTTCGGACGAGCGTTACGTATTTTTGTTTGAGCATGTTTTTATTTTTTTTGATGCATGATCGGGCTTAGATACGCATGCGGGGTAGGTTCCGGGGACTGTAGGTCGTTGTGGCGTGAATCTCGAAAATTTTCAAAAAAAGATATTTTGGAGATCTATAAATATCAGGAGTTCGATATTTTCAAAAGATATTTTTTGAAACTTAACTCCTAAGTTTTTTATTTTTCCCTCCTCCATCTCTCTAAGTTCTCGAGGGCCCGGGGCTCAATTTTCAGCGATCCAATAGTGGATCCTTGCTTTTGGCGTCATGGGCTACGCAACCATCCGGTCAGATTTTGATTTCGGAGGGGCTCAGTTTTGCATGTGGATTGAGGCGTCGAGTATTTAACTCATCGAGGTAGGATTCTAGACATGTATGCATTATAAGGGTGCTATGGGTAATCGAGTGTCTTTTTACTGGTCGAATTGTTGTAGATCTGATCTTTTGTAAAGTTGGGTTTTTGGGTTAAAAACCAGGTTTTTGTCGATTTCGTGGATGAACTCGGGTGTTGGGGGTTTCTTTTGAGGTCTTGGTGTTAGGCCTAGGAGTGTGGATGTTCACGGTTGTTGAATCGGTGTTTGGAAGTGTCGATTCGAGGCCTGGAGGGTTGAACCCTTGCTCGGAATTGTTTTTCGCCGAGGTTCGATCGACTGAACCATGGGGTTCGGTAGACTAAAGTCTGGTTTTCGGGTTCAGTCGACCGAACCTACGGGTTCAGTCGACTGAACCGTATGTGACGTGTTTTGGTGGTTTCCAGTAGGGTGTTCGGTCGACTGGGGGATTAGGTTCGGTCGACTGAACCTGGGTAGCCTCGTTTTGATGGTTTTTCTTGGGTTTTGATTTTCGATTGGCGTCCTATGGTATTCAATTGATTGATTTATGGGAATTAATCGATTCAAATACCTGTGGATTCCTTTTGGGGTTTGGTTAATGGTGTTATGGTTTCGGGGGTAGTGTGGTGGCCCCAGGTATTTCTGTAATGCCATCCTCGAGCATGACGTGCATGGTTGATTTAGGATTTATGGCACGGTTGTGTGAGTGCTGGTTATGTGCGCGACGTGTGGGTTTGTGGTTTGGTTAAAGGTGGGGTTCTGGTGAGAATCGGTGTGAGAGAGGTTTCAGGTGTTGTTCTCCGGTTTAGGTGTTGGTTGTCCTTGTGTGTGGACGGGTCGTTCGGGTATCGAATGACCGGTATGTGGCTTGTGATGTCTTGTCGGGCTATATGATTATGTGCTTTTTTAACTGATTCTTTATGTAATTGGATTACATGGCATGATATCTGATGTGTATCATGGTTGTATGCTGTAGAACTCAGAGTTTTATTAGGCATGGATGTGATGGATTTATGGGGCACATGCATGTGGTGTATGCGGTATGTTATATGCATTTAAATTCTGATTAGGCTATGCATAGGAGTGTTCGGTGTTATCCCGTTAATTTCAGTTTTATCCTGTTTATACAGTGTTATCCCATGGTATACGGTCTTATCCCGTGGCATGCAGTTTTATCCCGTGGTATAATCTGTAGTCGGCAGTCCTATCCCGTGGCTTACGATAAAGTATACAGTTTTATCTCGTGATTGGTTTACGGTCTTATCCCGTGGTGTGCGGTCTTATCCCGCGGTGTACGATTTTACCCCCTAGTATATGATTTTATCGTGGGAATGTATGTTTATGTTCGGGCTTATCCCGCGGTGTACGATTTTACCCCCTAGTATATGATTTTATCGTGGGAATGTATGTTTATGTTCGGGTTTTTATCTCAGCGTTAGGGCTTTGGTTGCGGCATATGAGGGCCGATTGTTTGATTTATGGTTGTAGCATATGAGAGCCAGTTGCATGTATCATGGATAACATGTTTTGTTTATACTGCATATTTGTTTAGTTTCTGCTGAGCCTTGGCTCTTGGTGTGGGATTTGTTTTTCTTTAGGTACCGGTCATGCTGGTTGATCTGGAAGTGCCGGAGGAGGTGGAAGAGTGTAGTCTTCCTTTTTGTTAGTTTTGTTACATGTATATTGTAACATATTTTTCGGGCGTTGGAGCCGTGTAATATATGTCGTTGGGCGTTTATATACAATGCATGTATGGTTTATATTTGAGAGTATATTCTCGGTTGGGTATCATGTTCGGTTGTTTTTTGTTATTTCACGTGGTCTGGAGTTTAGGGTGTGACATTAACAATCCAAAGCTTTAAGAACTCCATTGGAGGTGCCTGAGAAGCAAGGCTTAGGGTGCCTAAAACACTATGGCTTAACAAACCTAAGAATCGTCTTATGAACTTAGGACATAGATAACACTTCGCATATGACTAGGGTTTGAAAAAGAGGACTGCCTAATCCTCTAGGGCTAGGGAAAAAACCCAAGGATTGTCTCATGAACTTAGTAACTAGACAACGCTTCTCATAAAATTAAGGTTTTGAAACAGAGGATTGCCTACTATTCTAAGGCTTGGAAAAACCCAAGGATCGTGTCACGAACTTAGAACCTAGATAATGCTTCACCCATGACTAGCATTTTAGAATAGAGGAATGCCTAGTCCTCTAGGGCTTAGAAAAACCTAAGGATCGTCCCACAAACTTAGGATCTAGACAATGCTTCGCATATGACTAGGAGTTTTGAAAAGAGGGATGCCTAGTCTTCTAGTGCTTAGAAAATCCTAAGGATCATTTCACGAACTTAGAACGCAGACAACGCTTCGCATATGGCTAGGAATTTAGAAGAGAGGGATGCCTAGTCTTCTAGGGCATAAGAAAACCTAAGGAAGATCACACGAACTTAGGACCTAGACAACACTTCGCATATGACTAGGGCTTTAGAAAAGAGGGAAGCCTAGCCCTCTACGGCTTGGAAAAACCTAAGGATCATCTAACGATCTTAGAACCTAAACAATGCTTTACATATGACTAGGGTTTTAGAAAAAAGGGATGCCTAGTCCTTTAGGGCTTGAAAAAACCTAAGGATTGTCTCACAAACTTAGGACCAAGACAATGCTTCGTATATGACTAGGGTATTAGATGAGAGGGATGCCAAGTCTTCTAGGGCTTAGAAAAACCTAAGGACCACCTCATGAACTTAAGACCTAGACAATGCTTCGCATGTGACTAGAGATTTAGAAGAGAGGGATGCCTAGTCTTCTAGGGCTTTGAAAAACCTAAGGATCTTCTCACGAACTTAAGACCTAGATAACACTTCGCATATGACTAGGGTTTTAGAAGAGGGGGAAGCCTAGTCTTTTAGGGCTTAGAAAAATCTAAGGATCGTCTCATGAACATAGGACCTAGGCAATGCTTCGCATATGACTAGTGTTTTAGAAAAAACCAATGGCAAGTCTTCTAGGACTTGAAGAATATCTAAAGATCATCTTACAAACTTAGGATCTAGACAATGCTTCGCATATGACTAGGGTTTTAGAAGAGTGGGGTGCCTAGTCTTCTAGGGCTTCGAAACACCTAAGGATTGTCTCACGAACTTAGGACCTAGATAATGCTTCGCATTTCTTCTAGGGCCTAGAAAAACCTAAGGATCATCTCACAAACTTAGGACCAAAATAATGCTTTGCATATGACTACTTTTTGAAAGAAAGGGTTGCCTAGTCCTCTAGGTCTTGGAAAAAACCTAAGGATCGTCTCACGGACTTAGGACCTATACAACGCTTTGCATATGACTAGGGTTCTAGAAGAGAGGGATGCAGAGTACTTTAGGGCTCGAGAAAACCTAATGATCGTCTCACGAACTTAGGACCTAGACAACGTTTCGAATATGACTAGGGTTTTAAAGGAGAGGGATGCTTAGTCCTCTAAGGCTTGGGAAACCTAAGGATCATCTTACGAACTTAGGACCTTGACAATGCTTCGCATATGACTAGGGTTTGAAAGAGGGAAAGAGGACTTGGCGTGAGTGACGACCCTTGTTGCTTCCTTTTTCTTTTCTTTTCTCTTTTATTTCTTGTACATAGAGGCTTGCATGTCTATTTCTTTACTTGAGCCTGTGTGTCTATGAATACACTTGATGCATTGCACTTGTGTACACAGCTATTTTGCTTGGGACAGGCCTTCATGCCTTTAGATTACATTATGTTCATTGTGGTTGCTTATCTTTTTTCATACATATGAAAATAAATTTTTGATCACCTGAATATTTTATTATGCATGATGTATGTTTATGAGTTGAATACTTACTCTGCAAGCCCATTTTATGTTGCGAGTTGCTTACAGGTTTCAGGCAAGGATGCTAGTAGGAAAGGGAAGTGCTGTCATAAATTTTCTGCAAGAAAAAGGTTGCAGCTGTGAGGAAAAATCTCGCGGCCATAATGTTTGAAAGTGGCGGTCGTGATAAAGATTTTTGGCACAAAAAACAGAGTTGATTCTTTAGTCCTCTCTTCTTTTGGGTTCTATAAAAGGGGACCAACTAGTTCAGAACCCACTACCTGATATATTCTCTATTCTCCTTGTCTTTCAATGGCTTGTTCTTTCAACAACTCCCTTTTGTCATGGATAGGCCAGTTCTCCTCGGTCGAGCGCCAGAACTTTGTCAATTTTGGCCTGAATGCGCTATTCTCTTTGAAGATCATGAGAATCGAATGGCCTCTTTTCGGAGGGGCTACCTAGCTTTGGGATCTCGACGTGCACGTGTTTTGTTTCGAATATGAGGAGATGTGCCTGACGGTGTAAGATTTTTTCGAGGTCATAGTTCCCACACCTTTTTCGAGTCCTAGGGAGAGGTTGATGCAGCTTTGTGGCTTTTCTGAGCGTGAGCCATCACTCATTACTGATGATGGACTCCTCGATGTGGCACGAATCATAGACTGCTTTGGGAGTCGGGGGTCTCTTAGCGACTTCTCTTTCCAGCTTCAGCATCGCTATGCCCTTTATATATGTCTTCTAGCTCGCTTACTCTTGGGTCCTTCGGATAAGCAGGCTAGCTCTTTTTTGGTGGATGTGGCTCATCAGATCCATGAAGGTCGAGATCCTGTTCCGTTAATCCTTTCTGAGACGCTCCTTGGCCTTAATGCAGTCCATACTGAAGGTGTCTCTTTCTTCGCAGGCAGTGCTTTACTGCTACATGTATTAATTCGATTCTCCTTTTCATGTATTCCTCTTTGTCTTTTGGCTCAGATTTCCTTTTTCTGTGTTTCTCTCTATTTTCCCACTAGTTCTCCTTTTTATGTATTTCTCTCTATCTCAGCTCTCCTTTTTCTATATTTTTCTCTATCTTTTTCCACTAAGCTCTTATTTTTTTGTATTTATCTCTATTTTTTCCCACTCAGTTCTCTTCTTTTTGTATTTCTCTCTATTTTTTTGCTCAGCTCTATTTTTTCGTTATTTCTCTCAGGTTTAGCTAATGGAGAAGGTGAATCTGGTGGAAAAACCCATGTCTGATAACTACAGCATGAAGTCATTCATCCATCGTCAAGTTTACCGCCTCTACTCCACTAAAACTACTTGGAAGGACTAGGGAGGACATATCCTAGCAATGCTCCTGGTTGAAGATTTTCCTTATAACTGCTGCCACTATGGATCACCCCGGGGGTCTTGTTGATTGGCTTGAAGCTATCAACTTTTTATCATCCATACCGCATTCTACATCAGCTCGAGCACACTCAGACTAGGCCAAATGCTATTGTGATCCATCTATACAGTTCTTCTCATTGAGCTCCCTTCTTGGGTCAATACCGACAGGCTTGGTCTTCCCAATCGATAATGCAGATTGGTAGCGAGTTTGAAGGCGAGCTTTTTTAGGGATTACGAAGTTTGGTTGGGGAAGGAGCTAGAGCATTGTGCAAAGCGAGGAGAAGACGCAAAAAGAAGGAAGATTTGACTTTTCTTTGTTGTGCCTCAATATCTTGATGCTTTCTTTTTAGTTTTTTAGGAAAAAGATGAGGACTTGCGAGCCTCTCTTGTTTTGAGAAGTATACTTAATCAATAAAACTTATTAATGAAAGTTTCTCCATTTCTAGTTTGTGATGATTCCTAAAACTGTTCCTTAGATTTTCATTTTTGCAGTATAACCAATTTATTAGAAGAACTTAAAGTAAGCTTTTGCATTGATTAACTATTAAAGAATGGCTTTGAACAAAGGACTAGGCCAAACTTTTCACAAAAGCTGCCTATGTTACCCTGAGGAAAGGAATCACGTCATGACGTAATTCGAGGCTTGGGTTGCACTCAGGTATTGACACTCTCCTTTTTATTGCTCTAACTTTTTCCAAGGTCGCCCTTTCATGTTTTTGGCCTTGCGCAGCCCTAACTTTTTCCTAGGCCGCCTTTTTGGTCTTCAACCCAGCGAGCTATTCTCTTTATTTCTATTTTTCTCTCATGGATAAAACCTTTTATGCTGATCCAAGTTGATTGGAATAGAAAAGACATTTCCATCCAGATCCATAAGAATATCAGCTCCTTCTGACATCAGGGTTTTGATAAGATAAGGCTTCGCCCAATTGGGTTTGAGCTTGCCCCTTGGGTAGAAGATATAGGCTTTGATCTCTTTGAGAACCAAATCACCTTCTTTCAAATTCTGAGACTTAACCTTCTTGTTAAAAGCCCAGGCTATTCTTCTCTAGTACACTTGGATGTGAAACAGTGTTCTGAGCCTCCTTTCGTCAAACAAAAGCTACTCTTTAAGTTTATCCCTCTGCCAATCTGATTCTAAAATGCCACTTTCAGCCATTATCCTTAAGGACGAAATCTCCAACTCTATGGGCAAGACTGCTTCCATTCATAAACCAATGCATAAGGTGTTGGTCTAATGGAAATCTTGTTCGGTGTTTGATATCCCCAAAGTGCGAATGACAGCTTCTTTGGCCAATCCTTACTTCCCTCTGTCATTTTTTGCAAAATCTTCTTCACATTTTTGTTAGCAGCTTCCATAACACCATTAGTTTCTGGTCCATACGGAGAAGACTTATGACTGGTGATTTGATATTTTTTTGGGTAATTAAATGTAACATAAAAAAAAGAAAAATGTATATGAACCCAAGGGACATACCTCAGGTAGTTACATCACTAACCAAACAAAACAAGGAAACTGAGCAACATAAACCACAAAACCCCCGCATGGGTGCGGGGGAGAAAAGCTAACCAAACAAAAACCACATACAAGCCTCAATGAAAGAACTACCAACTTAAATAACCAAGTGACGGTTTCTTCTTTTTCTTACCACTGGACGGCTTAGACTGCTTACTCCCCAGCCTTCTGTTGAGAAGGAGAAAGAGAAGCTTCATACTAACCATCAACTGGGGTCCACACGTCTTTAATCTCGCTACTTTCCTCATCCGAAAGGGCTTGGGACCGTTATTTCTTTTTCTTTTTCTTACGCACAAGCACGCTGAAGGAATTTGAAGTAGGAGTTACAGTTGCCGCTTGCTCCCTATCACCCATCTCTGTTGAATTTGAAAATTCCACAGAAGCTTCATTATTTACAGCCATCTCACAATCACCCGCATCCATATGTGAGGGATGAGCTTCATACTCCATCAAAGAACCATCCTCCTCTTGCTCCCTATTACCCGCATCTACGGGTTTTGTTACCTTCACTCCAACATCAATAGTCGTATACACATCAGCCATCTTACTATTAGCTCTTTTCCGCATAACTTCACCAATGCCCACAACAGTTGTATCATCATTTGGTTCACGAGCCTTCCCCATGTTCAATGTAGCTTCACCTGTGGGAGAGGCCCAAGAGGAAACCAAAGAAGGACGGTCAGACCTACCAGCACCTCTGCCGACCCCCTTTCCTCGACCGACTGGGGTCCAGTCATCTTGACACTCTACAGACTTATTCTGGCATTGACTAGTATCATGACTGAATACTTTACAATGGGAGCAAACCGATGGTAGACCTTGGTACTCAACACTAACTTCCACACTATCCCCTTCACGTTGAACCAAGATAGAATGTAACAAAAGCTTGGTCGCATCGACTTTCACGCACACCCGCGCATATGAGATGTGCTGCTTTGTATCCATGGCCTTATCCAGATAGAGAGGGATACCAACTGCATTAGTTATTCTACTCAGACAAGCAGAATTCCAGAATTTGAGAGGAAGCTCATGAAATTTTACCAAAATAGGAATTTTAGAGAGAGCTTCTTTAGCAAGCTTTAGCCTCTTTTTCCAACGACGCAGAATCAAGAGCCTTCCCGAGAAATGCCAAGGCCCCTTGTCCAAATTCTTCTCCATAGCTTCCATACTGCAGAACTTAAAAATGTAGAAACCTTTGTCAGTGCCGTAGACATCCACCAAGCCCTCTTACCCCCACAACACCCTAGCCGTAGCTCTAACCAAACTAAAAGCTAGGTCTATATCCAAGAAATAGCCTACTAGGCATGGTTCCCAAGACTTTTCGTCCACCAAATCACTGGCAATTTCAATAATCTCAGGATGATTTGGATCCTTAGCTTCCACAAATTCATGGTTAGAACTAGAAAAACTTTGGTTCATAAGCAAAGATGCCCAAGATTTTGGTTGAGGCAAACTCTCAAGCACCTTGCCTACATTTGCAGAATTTTCAGCAACCACATGCTCTTCATTCAGATTAGCTTGAGAAATCATGAGAGCCCAAGGCCTAGCAACCCCAACAACAGGCACAACCCCCTGCTGGGCTAACTGCACCTGTTCGTGCCTACCAAATCAAGCGCCTCCCATAATCTGGGGACGCCTGCCTCCCTAGCCCCTAGAAGAAAAAGGGTACCTCTCAGCTCCACCGTTGAAGAACACGGCTGGAGCCCCATCAACACCATTCGATATAGTACCGGAGAGAGGGTTCGTACCTGAGGGTGAGGAACGTGTGAGCTTTTCACCATGGAAATGCTCCAGGTAAGCTTCAATATCCACAATCTGGTCCTTGCTAAGAGGGCTAAGCCCTAGCCGTGCACGGTTCAGAGCCCTAGCTGCGGCCCTCTCGAAACCATGGAATTTCTCTGCTAGAGTCTCGCTCCCCGGATCTTGGAGCAGAGCACCACTTCGCAGAACAGCCGAGGAGGGACTCGCCACAACTTCACGCGCCACATCATAAACTCTAACCTACTCTGTATCCTTATTCCGTAAATTTTCTAGCGACCGTGCTCAAGGTAGCTGCGACGGACCCTCACAATGCGTTGAAACCCTACTTGGGTCCTGCTCCGTGAACATCTTCTGGTTAGTGATCTTCATTGACTACGGGTGTGATAAATTAAGTGAACAAACCCTAGTGCAAGAGCGCCAAGATCGGCGCAAATAACTCGCCTACAATCGCACCATGATGCACACCTAGTGCGTGCGTTCAGCGACATATGCATAATTCTTGTGATTTGATATTTCTCTAAAAGATAAAAAAACTTTTCCTTAGAAGTGAGAATAATTATTAGAAATTACCTCGTGCGAAACCCCGTATCGACAAATGAGGGTTTTCTTGATGAACTTGGCTACTTGGGAAGCTTTCAAAATAGAGTAGGAGGCTGTTTCAACCCACTTTGTGAAGTAGTCGATTGCCATAAGAATAAACTCATGTATATTCAATGCTTTGGGTGTGATCTTCCCTATCACGTCAATTTTCCAAAGTGAAAATGGCCACAGTGATGTCATGTTACCGAGCTGAGATGGCGGCACATGCGTGAGGTTCGCGTGGACTTGACATTTCTTGCATCTTCGAACAAACTGGAGACAGTCTGTTTCCATCATCATCTATAAGTATCCTTGGCACAGGATCTTCTTAGCCAACATCATCCCACTCATGTTAGGTCCGCAAACTCCTTTGTGAACTTTTCTCATCAACTCGTGTCCTTCTTCTATGTCAACACAGAGTTTATCAACTCACAAATATCCCCTCTTGTACAGTCTCCCCCCACAGATCACATACTATGCAGCGAGTCTCCTGATAGCTCTTAAATCCTTCTTGCTGGCTCAACTAGGATGTTCTCCTTTCTTGATGAAATTCAAAAAGTCGTGGTACGAAGGCAACCCATCATCGACTTCTTGGGTAGAGACGATATTACCGATTGCAGATGTATCTCTTTGTCACGCCCCAAACTCCGGGTCACGTGAAAAGCCCACAAACAACCAACACGAGAATACACTCTCAATATAAACATACATGCATTGTATATAACCACCACAAGGCTTACATTGCATGGTTCGAACACCAGAAAAACATGTTATAGAATACATGTTTAAAACTAGCAAAAAGGAACACTACAGCACTTCCACCTCTCTAGTAACCCTGGATCAACCTGCATGATCGGTACCTGAAAAATATTTCAAATCCCACATCGTGAACCAAAGCTCAACAGATACTAGACAACACATGCAATATAAGCTAAACATGCTAGGAAAATGAGGTACCGTTTTAGACTTTCTTTTAAGTCTTAAAAAAAATTTGACATGCAAACGGAAAAGCGAGGATACAAACCATCTTTTGACTCACTCACAGGAGCCTTGAAAATGGTTTTTAGATTAGAATTCACACGAGTCTCAAAAATAATTTAAAAATTGGTCTATCCGTCCCACAATACAGTTCATGCAATCCATGTAACTTTTTGAGCTTTCACCGATGGACCCCAACCCCCGTCTAATGCAACACATTCCACCCATGCATACAACACACGCAACGCACGCAACCCGTGCAACACACATCTTCACGGACTTTCACCGTAGGACCATATACGCCCTCATCACACATCTTCATGGACTTTCACTGTAGGACCATTCTCCGCCCCAACTAATGCCTTGTTGACTAGAGCCAACGTATATCTTCACGGACTTTCACTGTATGACCATTCTCCGCCCCTCAATGCATCTTTACAGACTTTCACCGAGGGACCAAAATCAGCCCCACATACGCAATACAGATACAAATCTACGTATCAACTGGCATCCATACACATGCCTAAACCACGAGATAAAACCGCATACTATAGGATATCAAAGCTCAAAGCCCTAAAGGCATCAAGACCACAGAGGCCACTTATCCGCTTACCATGCATAAGAATGAACCAATCCACAGTTCTATAAGCACAAAAGCACGTATAACCAAAACGTTCCACATAAAGATTCCACATAACCCAACATGACAAAACATGCCACACACTGTCATCCGCCCACCCGAACAACATGTCTCCACACCGAGACAATCAACACCTAACCCGGAGGCCAACACCAGAACCTCCCACAGAACAGTTCTCAACAAAACTCGCCTTTAAAACGAACCACGGACCCACACGTCCAGCATATAACCTGCATGCACACAACCGTACCACAACACCCAAAACTAACCATGAACGTCACACCTGAGGACGACACCACAAAAACACTCGAGGCCACGAGATGACCTCCGAAGCCACCACATAACCAACCGAACCCCAAAAGGCTTCCAACAGTATTTCAATTGACTAACCCCATAATAAATCAACCGAATACCATTGAAAACTAATTAGAAACCAAGAACCCAACCAAAACCATCAGAACACCAAGCCCAGCACCTTAGTCGACTGGACACTAACCCATAGCAAACGAAAAACTCTCGAAAAACCCAAAAACACAAACAGAAGCATGTCAGTCGACTGACCTCCCAAAACTTTGATCCAGTCGACTAACCTTGCCCAGGAACCATTTTTGAGCTACGATTTTAGCCTCCAAACCCTCGAATTGAAGCCTCCAAACTCCCATCTAACACCCTCGGACATACACACGCCCAAGACTAGCACTAAGACCTTAAAAGAAACACCCGACACCCGATTTCATCCATCGAATTCGACTAAAACGGGTTTTAAACCCAAAAATCCAACTTGATACAAAATCAGATCTCATGCAATCTAACCGGTAAAAACACGCACGATTACACGTAGCACCCTTATAAGACATGAGAGTCTAGGATCCTACCTCGGTGAGTTAAAAACTCGATACCTCCAACCACGTGCAAAATTGAGCTTTATCGGAATGAAATTCTGTCCGGATGAATGCGGAGTCCACCGTGCCAATATCAAGGATCCACTATTGGATCGTTGAAAATCGACCCTCGGGCCCCGAGAAGTTAGACAGAAAGCAGAGAAAAAATAAAAAAAACTTAGTGGAGAAGTTTTGAAAATATCTTTTGAAAATATCTAACTCCAGATATTTATAGGCCTCCAAAATATTTTTTTTTTAATTTTTGAAAGTCGCACCACAACGCCCCACAGTCCCGGGAACCGACCCTGCATACATATCTAGCCCCGATCATACATCTAAAAAGCATAAAAACATGCTATCACATAAACATGAAACGCGCGTCGAAAAATGCCAAAAAAAAAAACAGGTCAGGGTCTCACAACTTTACCCCCCTTAAAGGAATTTTGTCCCCGAAATTCAACTCAAGGTCAAAACCACAAACAGTCGATCGCAATCGACACAGGCATATGAGATGGTTAGCCAAACCATTCCGAGGATATAGTCAAACATGGTCAAGAATAATTACCCAAAAAAAAGGTTAAGCTTCCTAAACAATGGCCAACTATCTCAAAGACTCGGGATCTACAACTCACCCCAACCTCACATCCACACCAACCGCTGCCTCAACACAGCGCATCACCCACGGAGTCTATCACCAACTCCCAAACAGATGCAATAAGGAAACTAGCCCAAAACCTGCATACTCAAAAAGTACCTCTGCTCGCTGAAGGCATATCTGCATCATCTGGCACAACTGGCACCCTAGAAGAACTAGGAGCTATAAATGCATACGCTCGGGGTAATGTCATTATGCCCTGTCCACCATAACTCGGCGCTGTCGGCTGTTGTACCGACTGAACTGATGTACTCCCACCTGCCATTCAAGAACTCTGAACCGTAAGATACTGCTGTCGCTCCTGCACATACGAACCCTCTGGTGTGCCTACTGTACTCGGCGTACTCTCTCTTTAGGGATAATTCCTCTGAATATGTCTCGTCTCACCACATCCGAAACAAGTAGGCAGCCCTCTCCCCTGTGACTGATCTGATATGGGACTCTGAGACTGCCTCAATCGTGAATCCGGATACTGCCTCGACTGTGGACAATCTGATACACGACGCCCTGGCTATCCACAACGGTAACATTTGACCTCCCTCTACTCTAGCCCCCGTGACGAAGCCACTGATGGTGATGATGCAGAGAACTGGTGTGGTAATCCAGATGGATGAAAGCTAGGACCAGAGGACCTCTGCCGCTTGTTGGAACGCCCACCAGTCTGTGCCTCCATCCCAGCCTTTGATGTCCTAACCTCACTGGAAGCTCGAATCTCAGTCATAGTGTTCTCCACCCTCGCTGTTGCCTCCACCAGCTCTGTGAACACGCGAAGTCCCATCGCAACCACACGTTCCCTGATCGTTGGCCTCAAGCCCCGCTCAAACCTCATCGATCGCAGCTCGTCTGTGCTTACCAACTCCGGTGCAAACTGCGACAAGCACATAAACCTGGCCTCATACTGCATAACATCCAGGGCCCCCTGGGTAAGAGTGTAGAACTCCTCCCTGTAAAAATCCCTCTTTGAAGCCAGGAAGTATTTCTCTAGAAACACTCCTGTAAAGGCAGCCCATGTGACCTCCACTGTGGTCCTGGCATATCTCCACCATCGGTGAGCATTACCACTCAGCTGAAAGGTGACAAAAGAAACCCGTAACTCATCCTCCACAATCTGCAACGTGTCCAGGATCTAAGTTACCAACTCCAGCCACTCTGTCTCCACAATAGAATCAGGATCTCAAGCAAAGGTAGGCAGATCCATGCGCCTGAACTCTCACATCGCTACTGTAGCCCTCGCCTTAGGTACTCCCTCTCTCTCTCTACCGACCTCACTTCTAACCAACTACTGGACAGAACCCACCAGCACATGCAACAACTCTGTCGCGTCCATCAGTCCCAGGGGAGCATTTGCATCCCCAGCATCAGGGATAGGAAGATCCCCTTGGCCAACACCACGGCCACAGCCTCGATCACGGCCTCGCCCTCTCCTCGCAGACATTGCATCTACCTGAAAAAGACAAAACATGAGATGCAACACATAGCATAAACCACATAAACATGCTAACACATAAGCACATAGGTTCATGCGAAAGAAAACCCCACATACCGAGGAGAATCGACAAGAATGACGCGTCAATCTGGATAACCTACTCAGATTCTCTGCTAAAAATCACGTCAGCTAAATGCGTTTCTAACTTGGCTCCCAAGTTTGTTAATCCAAACGCCCAAAGGTAAGACTATCACTCCTAAGATTCAACCCCTATGCTCACATATACACATCATTCACATATCTAACATGATGACACGTTCATGTTATCAAAGCGTCTAAACACATGCAATCAAGCATACGTAATCAACCTCACAGAGGATACACCCTCTTCCCACAGCTCTTAGGTATTCGAACCCAGAGCTTTGATACCAATTTGTCATCCCCCAAACTCTGGGTCACATGAAACGCCATAAACAACTAACCCGAGAATACACTCTCAATATAAACATACATGCATTGTATATAACCGTCAAAAGACTTACATTACACAGTTCCAACACTGGAAAAACTTGTTATAGAAGACATGTTTAAAACTAGCAAAAAGGAAGACTACGACACTTCCACCTCTCCAACAACCCCGGATCAACCTGCGTGACCGGTACCTGAAAAATATTTCAAATCCCACATTGTGACCCAAAGCTCAGCAGATACTAGACAACACATGTAATATAAGCTAAATATGCTAGGAAAATGTGGTACAGTTTTAGACTCTCTTTCAAGCCTTTAAAAAAATCTCACATGCAAACGGGAAAATGAGGATACAAACCATCTTTTGACTCACTCACAGGAGCCTTGAAAATGATTTGAAAATGGTTTTTAGATCGTGATTCACACGAGTCTCAAAAATAATTTAAAAATTAGTCTATCAGTCATACAATGCAATTCATGCAATCCATGTAACTTCTCGGGCTTTCACCAATGGACCACAACCCCTGTCTAATGCAACAAATGCCACCCGTGCATACAACACACGCAACGCACGCAACCCGTGCAACATACACCACGCACGCAACCTGTACAACACACATCTTCATAGACTTTCATCGTAGGACCATATACGCCCTCATCACACATCTTCACGAACTTTCACCGTAGGACCATTCTCCGCTCCATCTAATGCCTTGTTGACCAGAGCCAACATATATCTTCACGGACTTTCAATGTAGGATCATTCTCGCCCCTTATATGCATCTTTATGGACTTTCACTGCGGGGTGAAAATCTACCCCACATATGCAATACAGATACAAATCTATGTTTCATCTAGCATCCATACACATGCCTAAAGCACGGGATAAAACTGCATACTACGGGATATCAAAGCCCAAAGCCCTAAAGGCATCAAGACCACATAGGCCACTTATTCGCTTACCATGCACAAGAATAAAACTATCCACAGTTCTATAAGCACAAAAGCACATATAACCAAGATGTTCCACGTAAAGACACCAAATAACCCAACACGACATCACATGCCACACACCGTCATCTGCCTACCCGAACGACCTATTCCCACATCGGGACAACCAACACCTAACCTCGAGGCCAACACCAGAACCTCCCATAGAATGGTTCTCACCAAAACTCACCTTTAAACCGAACCACGGACCCACACATCCTGCATATAACCAGCACGCACGTAACCATGCCACAACACCCAAAACTAACCATGAACGTCGTCACACCTGAGGACGGCACCACAAAAACACCAGAGGCCACGACATGACCCCCGAAGCCACCAGACAATCAACTATACCGAAAAGCCATCCAACTGTATTTCAATTAACTAACCCCATAATCAGTCAATCGAATACCATTGAAAACTAATTGGAAACCAAGAACCCAACCAAAATCATCAGAACACCAAGCCCAGCACCTCAGTCGACTAGACCCCAACCCCTAGTTGACTGAAAACTCTCGAGAAAGCCAAAAACCCAAGACAGAAGCATGCCAATCGACTAACCTCCCAGGTCCAGTCGACTGACCTCCCAAAACTATGATCTAGTTGACTGATCCTCAAGATCCAGTCGACTGATCCTCAAGATCCAGTCGACTGACCTTGCCCAGAAACTATTTTTGAGCTACAATTTTGGCCTCCAAACTCCCATCCAATACCCTTAAAAGAAACACCCGACACCCAATTTCATCCACCGAAATTGACTAAAAATAAGTTTTAAACCAAAAAACCCAACTTGATACAAAATCAGATCTGATGCAATCTAACCGGTAAAAATACGCACTATTACACGTAGCATCATTATAAGACATGAGAGTCCAGGATCCTACCTTAGTGAGTTAAAAACTCGACACCTCAAACCACGTGCAAAATTAAGCTTCGTCGAAATGGAATTCTGTCGGGATGAATGCGTAGCCCACCGTGCCAATATCAAGGATCCACTATTGGATCGTTGAAAATCGAGCCCCAGGCCCCCAACAAATTAGAGAGAAGGCAAAGAAAAAGTGGAGGAAACTTAGTGGAGATGTTTTGAAAATATCTAACTCCAGATATTTATAGTCCTCCAAAATATTTTTTTTTAAAATTTTAAAATTCGCACCACAACACCCCACGGTCTCGGGAACCGATTCTGCATGCATATCTAACCCCGATAATGCATCTAAAATGCATAAAAACATGCTATCACATAAACATGAAACGTGCGCCAAAAAATGTCAAAAACGAAAATGGGTTAGGGTCTCACAACTCTACCCCCTTAAAGGAGTTTTGCCCCTGAAATTCAACTCAATGTCAAAACAACAAACCGTCGATCGCAATCGACACAAGCTTATGAGATGGTTAGCCAAACTGTTCCTAGGATATAGTCAAATAAGGTCAGGCATCCTAAACAATGGACAACTATCTCAAAGACTCGGGATCTACAACTCACCCCAACCTCACATCCACAACGACCGCTGCCTCAACACAACGCATCACCCACAGAGTCCATCACCAACTCCCAAACAGATGCAATAAGAAAATTGTCCCAAAACCTACATACTCAGAAAGTACCTCTGCACGCTGAAGGCATATCTGTATCATCTAGCACAAATAGCGCCCTAGAAGAACTAGGAGCTATAAGTGCATACGCTCGGGGCAATGTTGATCTGCCCTGTCCACCATAACTCGGCGCTGTCGGCTGCCGTACTGACTAAACTGATGTACTCCCACCTGCCATTCAGGAAGTTTAAACCATAGGATACTGCTGTCGCTCCTGCACATACGAACCCTCTGGTGTGCCCACTATACTTGGCGTATTCTCTCTCTCTATGGGGATAATTCCTCTGAATATGTCTTGTCTAACCACATTCGAAATAAGTAGGCGGCCCTCTCCCCTGTGACTGATCCGGTATGGGACTCTGATACTTCCTCAACCGTGAATCTAGATATTACCTCAGCTATGGACAATCTGATACACGATGCCCTGGCTATCCACATCGGTAACATCTGACCTCTCTCTGCTCTGGCCCCTTTGACGAAGCCACTGATGGTGATGATGCAGAGAACTGCTGTGGTAATTCAGATGGATGAAAGCTAGGACTAGAGGACCTCTTCCTGTTGTTGGAATGCCCACCAGTCTGTGCCTCCATCCCACCCTTTCATATCCTGGCCTCCCTAGTAGTTCAAATCTCAATCATAGTGTTCTCCACCCTCGTTGTTGCCTCCACCAGCTCCATGAACACCCGAAGTCCCATCGCAACCACACGCTCCTGGATCGCTTGCCTCAAGCCCCGCTCAAACCTCATCGATCGCAGCTCGTTGGTGCTTACCAACTCTGGTGCAAACCAGAACAAGCAAGTAAACCTGGCCTCATACTACATAACATCCAGGGCCCCCTGGGTAAGAGTGTAGAACTCCTCCCTATAAAAATCCCTCTTCGATGCCGGGAAGTATTTCTCTAGAAGCACTCCTGTAAAGGCTGTCTATGTGACCTCCACTGTGGTCCTGGCATATCTCCGCCACTGGTGAGCGTTACCTCTCAGCTGAAATGCGACAAAAGAAACCCGCAATTAATCCTCCACAATCTGGAACATGTCTAGGATCTGAGTCACCAACTCCAGCCACTCTGTCGCCACAATAGGATTAGGATCTCCAGCAAAAGTAGGCAGATCCATGCGCATGAACTCTCGCATCGCTATTGTAGCCCTCGCCTCAGGTACTCCCTCTCTCCCTCTACCGACCTCACCTCTAACCAACTGCTGGATAGAACCTACCAGCACATGCAACAACTCTGTCGCGTCCATCGGTCCCAATGGAGCATTTGCATCCCCAACATTAGGGATAGGAACATCCCCTTGGCCAACACTACGGCCACGGCCTCGATCACGACCTCGCCCTCTCCTCGCAAACATTGCGTCTACGTGAAAATGACAGAACATGAGATGCAACACATAGCATAAACCACATAAACATGCTAGCACATAAGCACATAGGTTCATGCTAAAAAAAACCCCACATACCGAGGAGAACCAACAAGAATGACGCATCAATCTGGATAACTTACTCAGATTCCCTGCTAAAAATCATGTCAGCTAAATGCGTTTCTAACTTGGCTTCCATGTTTGTTAATCCAAATGCCCAAAGGCAAGACCGTCACTCCTAAGATTCAACCCCCATGCTCACATATACACATCATTCACATATCTATATGCTGGCACGCTTATGTTATCAAAGCGTCTAAACACATGCAATCAAGCATACACAATCAACCTCACACATGATACACCCTCTTCCCACAGTCCTTAGGTATTCGAACCTAGAGTTCTTATACCAATCTGTCATGCCCCAAACTCTAGGTCACGTGAAATGCCCATAATCAACCAACCCGAGAATACACTCTCAATATAAATATACATATATTGTATATAACTGCCAAAAGGCTTACATTACACAGTTCTAACACCGGAAAAACATGTTATAGCATACATGCTTAAAACTAGCAAAAAGGAAGACTACAACACTTCCACCTCTCCAGCAATCTCGGATCAACCTGCGTGATCGGTACCTGAAAAACATTTCAAATCCCATATCATGAACCAAAGCTAAGCATATACTAGACAACACATGCAATATAAGCTAAACATGGTAGGAAAACGAGGTGCAGTTTTAAACTCTCTTTGAAGCCTTTAAAAAATTTTTACATGCAAACGGGAAAATGAAGATACAAACCATCTTTTGACTCACTCACAGCAGCCTTGAAAATGATTTGAAAATGGTTTTTAGATCGCGATTCACACAAGTCTCAAAAATAATTTAAAAATTGGTCTATCCGTTCCATAATACAGTTTATGTAATCCATGTAACTTCTTGGGCTTTCACCGATGGACCACAACCCCCGTCTAACGGAACACATGCCACCCGTGTATATAACACACGCAACGCACGCAACCTGTGCAACATACACCACGCACGCAACCCAAGCAACACACATCTTCACGGACTTTCACCGTATGACCATTCTCCGCCCCAACTAATGCCTTGTTAACCAGAGCCAACGTATATCTTCACGGACGTTCACCGTAGGACCATTCTCTGCCCCTTATATGCATCTTTACAGACTTTCACTGAGGGACCAAAATTTGCCCCATATATGCAATACACATACAAATCTACGTATCAACCGGCATCCATACGCATGCCTAAACCACGGGATAAAATCGCATACTATGGGAAATCAAAGCCCAATGCCCTAAAGGCATCAAGACCATATAGGCTACTTATCCACTTACCATGCACAAGAATAAAACTATCCATAGTTCTATAAGCACAAAAGCATGTATAATCAAGACGTTCCACATAAAGACGCCACATAACCCAACACGACATCACAAGCCACACATCGTCATTCGTCCACCTGAATGACCTGTCCCCACACCGGGACAACCAACACCTAACCTGGAGGCCAACAAATGAAACTCTCACAAAACGGTTCTCACCAAAACTCACCTTCAAACTAAACCATGGACCCACATGTCCCGCATATAACCAGCACGCACACAACTATGCCACAACACCCAAAACTAATCATAAACGTCACACCCGAGGACGACACCACAAAAACACCCGAGGTGACGACACAACCCCCGAAGCCACCACACAATAAACTGAACTCCAAAAGGCATCCAACAGTATTTCAATTGACTAACCCCAAAATCAATCAACCGAATACCATTGAAAACTAATTGGAAACTAAGAACCCAAGCAAAACCATCTATTAACCAAGCCCAGCACCTCAGTCGACTGGACCCCAACCCCCAATCAACTGAAAACTCTCGGGAAAGCCAAAAACCTAAGACAGAAGCATGTCAGTCGATTGGCCTCCCAAAACTATGATCCAGTTGACTGATCCCCAAGATCCAGTTGATTGATCCTCAATATCCAGTTGACTGACCTTGCCCAGAAACTATTTTTCAGCTATAGTTTCAGCCTTCAAACCCTCGAATCGAAGCCTCCAAACTCCCATCCAACACCCTCGAGCATACACGCGCCCAAGTCTAGCACCAAGACCTCAAAAGAAACACCCGATTTCATCCACTAAAATTGACTAAAAATGGGTTTTAAACCCTAAAACCCAACTTGATACAAAATTAGATCTCATGCAATCTAACTAGTAAAAACACGCACGATTACATGTAGCACCCTTATAAGTCATGAGAGTCTAGGATCCTACCTCGGTGAGTTAAAAACTCAATACCTCGAACCACGTGCAAAACTAAGCTTCACCAGAATGGAATTCTGTCCAAATGAACGCGTAGCCCATCGTGCCAATTTCAAGGATCTGTTGTTAAATCATTGAAAATTGAGCCCCGGTCCCCCAAGAAGTTAGAAATAAGGCAGAGAGAAAATAGAGGAAACTTAGTGAAGAAGTTTTGAAAATATCTAACTTCAGATATTTATTGGTCTCCAAAATATCTTTTTTTTTATTTTTAAAATTCGCACCACAACGCCCCACAGCCCCAGAAATTGACCCCACATGCATATCTAACCCCGATCATGCATCTAAAAAGCATAAAAATATGCTATCACATAAACATGAATCGCGCATCGAAAAACACCGGAAAAGAAAATGGGTCAGGGTCTCACACTCTTTGTTGAACTTTTAAGGGTTTCATCCATATTCTAGGCGGGTAGGTTCCTAGGGGCCATGGGGTGTTGCGGCGCGAGTTTCAAAAAATTAAAAAAAAAAGATATTTGGGAAGCCTATAAATATCTAGAGTTAGATATTTTTAAAAGATATTTTCAAAACTTCTTTAGTAAGTTTCTTTTTTTCTCTCTGCCTTCTCTATAAGTTCTTAGGGGCCCGGGGCTCTATTTTCAATGATCTAACAGCGGATTCCTGCTATTGCCACGGTGGGTTACACATTCATCCGGACAGAATTTTATTTCGACAAAGCTCGATTTTGTACGTGGTTCAAGGTGTCAATTTTTAACTCACCGAGTAGGATTCTAGACCTTTCTGTTGTATAAGGGTGCTACATGTAATCGTGTGTGTTTTTAACGGTTAGATTGCTGTAGATCTGATTTTATTTAAAAATGGATTTTTAGGCTAAAAATCATTTTTCGGCAATTTTGGTGGATGGAATTGGGTGTTGGGAGTTTCTTTCTTGGTCTTTGTGTTAAACCTAGGCATGTTGATGTCTGAGGGTGTCAGATGGGTGTTTGGGGGCGTTGATTCGAGGTTTGAAAGGCTGAATCCGTAGCTCAAAAACCTCTTCTGCCTCAGTTCGGTTGATTGGACCGTGAGGTTTGGTCGACTGGATCATGGTTCTTGGGTTCGGGCGACTAGACCGTGGGGTCAGTCGACTGGTCAGTGTGTTTGGGCTTTTTTGGGCCTTTCCAGTGTGTTGTTCAGTCGACTGGGGATTGGGGTCCAGTCGACTGAACATGGGTAGTGTTGTGTTTGTGGTTTTGGCTGGTTTCTTGGTTTCCAATTGGTTTTCAATGGTATTCGGTTGATTGATTATGGGGTTAGTCAATTAAAATACTATTGAATGCCTTTTGAGGTTCGGTTGGTCGGGTTGTGGCTTTGGGAGTTGTATCGTGGCTTCGGGTGTTCGTTTAGGTGTCGTCCTCGAGGGTGGCATGCATGGTTAGATGCGGGTTGTTGGGGCACGATTATGTGCGTGGTGGTTGCGCATCGTTGGTTGTGGGGCGTGTTAGGGCCCGTGGCACCTTTGGTGAAAAGATGGTGTTAGTGGCCTCGTGGTTTGAGGGGTTTGGTGTAGCCTTCCAGTTAGGCGTGGTTGTCTGGGTTGTCGGTTTTCCCTGTCAGTCGATGTCAGGTTTTGTGGCAGGTGATGTCACAGTTTGAGGTTGTATGGCTATGCGCGCTTATAGCTGACTTTATGCAATTATAACTATGGTTTATTATGCATGGATTATGTAAGTGGATTACATGATTTTGGTATCGTTACGTGTACCGTAGTTGCATACTTTAAAACTCTGAAGTTTTATAGACATGGTTATGTGGAATATGAGGAACGGATGCATGTGATGTATGTTGCATGAGTTGTAGGTGTTGTGTGAGTCGCGTATGTAACATGTGACGTGGTTTGTGTAATATAGTGATAGTACGTGGCTTTATGCATTTAAATCCTGGTTTAGTATGCATGTTTCGATACGATTTTATCTCGTGCTTTAGGCATGGGTTGGGATGCCTGTTGATACTTAGATTTGTGTATGTTATGCATATGTGGGCGGATATTGGTCCATCGGTGAAAGTCCGTAAAGATATGCATATGAGGGGCGGATAATGGTCCCACAGTGAAAGTTCATGAAAATATCTGTTGGCTCTAGTCAGCGAGGCTAGTTAGGGCGGATAATGGTCCTACGGTGAAAACCCGTGAAGATTTGTGATGAGGGCAGATAATGGTCCTACGTAAAAGTCCGTGAAGATGTGTGTGTTACACAGGTTACGTGCGTTGTGTGTGTTGCACGGGTTGTGTGCGTTGCATAGTTGGGGGCTGTGGTCCTTTGGTGAAAGTCTGAAAAGTTACATGGATTGCATTAATTGCATTATGGGACGGATAGACCAGTTTTCAAATTATTTTTAAGAGTCGTGTCAATCGTGATCTAAAATTCCTTTTTCAACTATTTTCAAGGCTCCTGTGAGTGAGTTAAACAATGGTTTGTATCCTCGCTTTCCTGTTTGCATGTGAAAATTGTTTCAAGGCTTGAAAGAGTCTCTAAAACTACACCTCATTTTCCTAGCATGTTTAGGTTATAATGCATGCCTGTCTAGTTTCTGCTGAGCTTTGGCTCACGACGTGGGATTTGATTTTCTTCAGGTACCAGTCACGCAGGTTGATCTAGAGGTGCCGAAGAGGGGGAATAGATGTAGTCTTCTTTTTTTGTTCTTTCTGTTATATGTATGATGTAACATGTTTTTTCGGTGTTGGAACCGTGTAATGTATGCCAGTTGGTGATTATATACAATGCATGTATGGCTTTATTTGAGAGTATATTCTCGAGTTGTTGTTTGTGGGTGTTTCACGTGACCCAGAGTTTGGGACGTGGCACATCCAATGGGTTTTATCCCTTCGGGTGGTTCTACAAGTTCCCAGACCTGATTAGAATATATAGATTCCATCTCTGAATTCATAACCCTTTGCCAAAGATTTGCATCTTTGTCTTCTAGTGCTTCATTGTAGTTAAAAGGCTCAGTATCTTGTTCTGCCGGGATCTTGTCAAAAGACTCTCCCATGAACATATACCTGTTAGGTTGATGAACAACCCTCCCACTACGACGAGGCACTACTTGTGTATGTGTACTAGCAGTAATAGGCTGTTTAAAATCTGAACCATGTGCATCAGTGTAGACAACCCAATTTGACCTCGCCTAATCTTAGGCGAATCCGATGATAAAACAGGACGAATAGTGCCTCAGTACGATCCTCGGGAGTTTATCCAAGCGCGGTATTTGAACCCAGTCATCAAAAACCTTCAAAATCTCCTAAACGAATGAAATTATACCAAACCATCGATAACTTGTTGCCCAAGTCATTTTTAGAAGTGGCGACTGCCATGTTCATTATGGCGGCCGTCAATAGAACCTCTTAGAAACCCTAGCCAAAAGTGGCGGCTGCCAACTACAACATGGCAACCGCCAACTCACATTGTGGCGGCCGTTAATAGAACCTTGTAGAACCTTTTCCAACCCAGTGACCGCCAATTTGCATTGTGGCGGCCGCCAACTTCAAACGGCCTAACGTGTCCCAAAACGTGTCAAATTATCATTGGTTGAAGAATTCTATAAATAACGTACCCCGGCGTACGTTTTCAGTACGAATTTTGAGTGAGAAAGACTCTGCTGATATACCGAGCAATTCTGAGCCCCGATGCCGAAGCCCTACCGAGATCCGAGCCTCCGATAGTCCCAAACTCTAGCTTGGATCATCACCCGAGGATTGGATCGTTAAAGCACATTCCCAATTTGAGGATTCTCCGGTAATCTAGGTATCTTGCTTAGATCACCGATCTTTCTAAACTCCACTTCCTCTTTCTTGGAGTGATCGGGTTAATTTTCAATTTCAATTCACATTTCTTCTTTTTATTTACATAGTCAATCTTATTTGTTT